>ML385737.1:18954-54689 GCA_005239525.1 Nicotiana knightiana | reverse complement strand
TTTCATGTCAGGTAGTTTGTTTGAAGTTTTTGTTTTTATATCGAAAATTTTGAAGTTTCATTCTTTTTCTTTCTTTGATGTTTCGTTCGGTTTTCTATGTTAGCAAATTGTGTTGCTTTGTATGGTAATATTTAGCTTTTCTGTTAATTTAGTTATTAAGAATTCAAGTGCTTAATTTTAAATTTTAATCCTAAATGCAAGAATGATGAATGCTCACTATGCTTCCATGAAAATCCTCTTGGTTTGGTTTATATCGTGTTTGTTTATGTCGTTAAAAATAGGATTTTACATCTGATCTTCTAAGCAACAAGTCATGAATTCTTAATGAGTCTTAGACTGAAATCTTTTGGGAGATAAACATTAAATTAATGAATTTGTAGTATTACTTCTTTACAATTAATAGCCTTGGGCATATATGGACCATGAACGGGCATACCTTCTGTTTAGGTTTAATAATACAATAAATGAATTAATTTCCCAGGTAATTTGATTCTTTAAGGATAACTATGTTAGCCCGCTCACCCCACAATTAAGAACTACCTATAAATATTTTCAGAAATATTGGTAAAATTAGCCTCCTCAAAAATATTGTATTCATCAAATAATTCTATATCCATAAATCATGACCTCCCCACAACCTCAAATTACTTTAGAAAAAGAACTCTAAATACACTAGAAAAACTTTAGATGTACTTTAAATATTAGTTTATGTAATCATACCCGAACCTTGGATTGATATGATTAAATAATAAAAGGATCATGTGCGCATTTCGCGTCTCGATGCCTTTAGATTTAAAATAATTATGTCATAACCATATGTACATTCCGTATCTTGGTTTAACATTTAATTTCAAAAAAAAATTAAATTACCTTGTGTGCGTTCTGCATCTTGGCGAACGCGATTAATAAAAATACAATAATTAATTGCGGTAATAAATAAGTCATAATCAATAAAATACAAGAATAGTTAAAAATTTATTTAAGCCTTATATGAGTTAATAAAGCGACCGTGCTAGAANCCAGTAGTGAAAGCAGTCACATGGTCACGTGGGTCAGTTGTTCCATCATATTTGGGAACGTCAGGCATTTTAAACTTCTTGGGTATAGGTAAGGGTGCCGCACTTAGCTTCTAAGGTTGTTGAGAATACCTATCAACATCAATGCCTTTGATGATAGGTGGTACTACAGGAATTTGTTCGATGCGATCGTTCTGCTCGTTCATCTATTTCTGCATGGTTAGCAGTAAATTTATTAATTATGAGTTATTAGATATACCTAGTCTCACTTCGAGAGATTCATTAGGAGTATCTCCTCTTCCTGAGTTTGCCAACCCAGATTGAGGATTCCATGGTGATGGTGTTATTGGGGGGTGGCGTCGGCGGTGTAGGTAACGCTGCCGGTAATCCTCTGCAAATTCTTGCAAAGCTTGGCTCACATACTCTGCAATCATTTGCTTTACACGATCTTGTTCCAGAGTTTGATCATTATCACCATTGTTGTTATTGGATCTTTCTGGGGTTTGTTCCCTTGAACCACATGGGGTTCCTGAAGGCGATGGAACTGGGGTTCCACTCCTTTTCTGGTTGTTGTCGTTGGAGTTTGACATAGTTCACATGATATCACTTGAAAAGCAAACAAAGATTATCAGATTCCCGGTAACGGAACCAATTTGTTTAACCAAAGAATTAGATCCTTTGACTAAAGCTATTTTTAAGATGAACACGAGTTACTGATAATCAAGAAAATAGAGAAAAATGAATAACAGACAATATTGCAGAAATATAGAAAAGCGAAGTCAAGTATACTCGAGAATCAGATGCCTTTATAAGTTGTATTCCCTTCTCTTATATAGGAGATTCGTATAACGTACAACTCTTGCTATGGTTGCTCATTAATGACTAATTATGACATTATTGAGGCGTTACAAAGGATAACAGTAATTGGGGTACGGTTACATAACGTTCGAGTAATCAATTGTGGGTCTTTGAATCTGCCCGTAACTTTGTATAGATTCATTCTGACCGTGCCTCTCCCATGTTTTGATCAGGTTGAGTTTCCCGTGGCTGATAAGCTCGAGGGTTTACTGAATCGTGCCTCTTTGTTCCATACCTCTTCAAAGAATCACATCCAACTGTTGCGTTTTTCTGTGTCCACGTGACTGGCTGAGTTGTCAAAAGCTGGCTTACGTGTGAAACTCATTTTTACCAATACACCATTCTATCAGTATAATCTGCATACTAATAACAACAAAATTGTAATAAGAAAGCATCCAAATATAGGCTAGAGAATTTACCGATAAATAGTAGTCTGTGAAATTGCAAAAAAAAAAAGGTAAAAAGATAAAAAAAATTTAAGGGGAAGGAGTGGAGGGGCAGTAGGATGAGTGATGGGTGGTAACGAAAAAATTGAAATTTAAAAGAAAAAAATAAGGATGAGAAAGGTTGAGAATAAATTTTTCTTCAAATTAAAAAAAAATGAATTCATAATGAAAATATTTTATAAAATATTTAGGTCATAAAACCAAACCAAACAACATAATATTCTTCTCTTCCACTTCGGATTAATCTCTCAACTATAAATACACTTTTTCCATTCTTCGTCTTCCTCCTCTTTCTTTGGAATAATAAATCCCAGAGTCATCACACTTTCTGAGAGAGGATGGACCTAGTTGATGACGATAATAAAGAGGAGTACAGAAAATACTGCGAACGAGCCAGAAATCTTGCTTTGAAAAGGCAATATAATAGGGCCTTGCCAAAACTTATCCAGAGTCAATTGCTTCGCTAATTGCCATTTCCCGTCCAAATAGTTTAACACTGGATGATAATCCAAGTTGTGTATCTGGAGAGTCACAACAGAATAAGAAGGTTGTCTTCACAGTGATGGGGGAGTTTGTCTCGGGTCTTCAATTTGATGAATTAGACGAACCAAAACCTGTTGGTGATGACGTTGATGTTCTGCCAAATCCCTCAATCGAGGAAAAGGAGCCTTCTGTAAAGGAGGAAGAAACGGGAATAACTCCAGATGAGACGATACGTGAAGCTCCAATTGGAAAGGGTTAGCTCTCAAACGTCTGAGAGAACGAGGTACGCTCAAGGAAGATATTGAACGGGGTGGCCGAAACACGGAAAAGAAGAAAATCAAGCTCGTAGGCGTTGGTGGCGATCAGGAGGAAGGGGAAAAAGTAATACACATTGAGAGGACTGATGAGTATGGGCGAATTCTAACTGAAAAGGAGCAATTTCGGTTGCTTTCGCATCAATTTCATGGGAAGCGGCCTGGAAAGAAGAAGCAAGAAAAACGTAGGCGGCAATACCAGCAGGAGCTCAAGATAAAAAAGGTGAATAATTCATATTAAAACAGGGCAAACTAGTGGTTTTGCTACGGCTGTTAAAGAAGGTTGAACACTTTTAGCGCAAGGCTGAGTAAGAAGAATATTCTCTGTGCGATCAATTCTGAAATGTATGATATATATTCTATTCATTTTTTTATTTCAAATTGGTGTCGTTTAGTTTCTTGCTCTCTAGATTCACCTGGATTTTTACAATTGCAGCTGATTGATTAGATAATTTAGCATGTCATGATGTTACATTTTGGATATTCCTTTTTGTTTATTTAAAATTATTTTTGGACTTGAGAGGGTTGTGGGGGAGACTGGTGCATTTAATTTTTTCTCCTTCCTTGCCATGTCGTATTTCAAAATTAATCTCTAGTATCTTTGATAATCTGATATATGTAGAGGTGTTTGTATTGGCTAATGGGAAAATTAGCAATACTGCGCTTTCGATTGTTCTGAGAGTAGTTGTTCATATCCATGATGTTGGGTTCTGTCAACAATATCAACTTTGTATCAGAATATAGTCAAAAGAATGAATGTAAGACTTATTGAAGTTATGACATTCAGATGACTGCAGGAAAAAATGTGTACTTATGACAATTTTAAAAGAATCTCTTGATATGTTTCTCAATGAGATTAATTTATTAAACTTACCGTAATTCTATTGTGTATACTCATGCACATTCAGCTTATACAGTTTTTTCTACAGAGTTTTACAAAAAAGTTGCCTGCTTCCCTTTCGTTTTAAGAGTAAGCTTAGTTAGGGGTCTGCCGGTCTCTATTAGTGAAGTCAATATTGGAAACCTACGGGCAATTCTAACATTCAGGGTAAACAGAAAACCAATAGATCAGTCTAAGAAATTGGGAATTCTTTAATAGTACTACATACAGTAGCTTCTTCTTTACAATCTGGAAATGTAGATTTAGTTGAATATCCAAGCCACTCAAAGAATAAAGAAGAAGAAGAAGGGAGGATCTCCTAGGAGTCACCTGACTTATTTCCTTCTCCTCTAACAGGTAATGATTGTTTTGTGTATTTGTCTTTTTTTAATGAATGATGAACAATTTACTTCTGATTTAATCGTGGAATTTTTTGTTCTTTTCCTCTGCAATCTTATTTAATGCACCATCAGTGTGGATTATACATCAATTTTTCATTAGGAAAACTTTTTTGTCGGGTTTACACGGATATATCCGATCCTGTGAGTTTGATTGGAGAAGAAAGTCATAACTCATAACTTCTATTAGTATTTTCAAGAACAAAATGCAGCACATCTTCTATGCTAATTCATTGCATTTCTATCCTATTTAAGTTTAATCTAGTGCAGTTCTATCCTATCTCGTGACCCACCCTTCAGTGTTCCCATAATTTTATTATATCTTGCTTTAAATATCATCATTCAAAATTACACAAGTACATGTCTTACTTTTTATGTGAAAGATTACAATCATGACAGGAGGAAGAAAAATCCTGTACAAGATGAAGGCCAGTGGTCTGAATAATTTGTTCCTTGTGTTGATTGCTTAAGCTGTGTTTTAGATGCTTAACCCTATTGCTGAATGATGCAGGGCGTACATGTCAAGTGTATGCATGTATTTGGAACATTTTGTGTTAGTCTCAAGGTTTTGTTTCTTTGGTCATTGAGTTCTTTAATTCATAAGGATCAAAGTCGGTGAAATAAATAAATCTGAATATCTTGACATAGTAATAGATTATAGCAGCAAATAAGTACAGAAAGCTCTAGTAGATGCAATCAAACATGAATAGAAATAACCTATTTGTACGGTCAAACAGTAAATTTAGGCAAGCATGCCTAAGCATGACTGTGTTTTTGCATTCCAATATGCTACTTCACATATGCATTATTTCAAGTATAGCTGAAGTTTGACAAGGAGGGAAGACGTTGCACATTAAGTTATCCGAGAGTGATGTGATCGAGTGGTGTAGGCTGTGCTACTACCAGAAAGGGAGTCTTGAATGTTAGCTTTAAGTGGTATGTGCAACGTATTTAAAACCATTTTGTTGCTTGGTTTCTGTAGTTCCTTTTGCATTTTCGAACCTGCTTATGCATTTCTGCACAGGATTTCTGTGTAGCATTCTGCATTTTCAGTGTTTTTGCATTTCTGCGCAAAGTTCTGCATGTTTGTATATCTTGACAGCGACTTCGCATTTCTGCAGTGTTATATCTCATCCAAACTAGTTGAGATGCGAATCTCTATTGTATAGATGATTCATTTGTCTGCAGACTTAGTTAAGTTAGATTTCTATCTCCAGTGGGTTATATATGCAACGAGTAATTTACAAGGTTTCTTTGTTTAGTAGTTGGTCTTCAAGGGCTGTGCCTATGCCTAATTCTTTGAGCAATGTCCTTTAAACTTAAATATTTTAAACTACTCCATTTCGTGGCATCGTTATTTTGCTAACATCCAAGTGCAATTTAATAGTTAAAACCGAGAGTACCTAAATGCAAGAATTCTAATACAGTATGTGTTATTCATGCTCTATCGAGGGAAAAAACAAAGATCCATAACGTTCTTTGCTTCAACCCAAGAGAAACTTGATAATTGTAAGGCCCGGGGTATAGGGAAACTCTTGTATGAAAGATTGTACCCAAGAGAATTAAATTGTAGTCTTGGGAACTAAAAGCATATTCAGTTAGAAAATCCTAGGACGAAGCAGTCAATGCAC
This sequence comes from Nicotiana knightiana, assembly GCA_005239525.1. Lineage (NCBI taxonomy): Eukaryota > Viridiplantae > Streptophyta > Magnoliopsida > Solanales > Solanaceae > Nicotiana > Nicotiana knightiana. The sequence continues at coordinate 48,663 of ML385737.1, read as the reverse complement.
TGCAATTCAAGATCTAAACGGTTAAAAAATCTTCCAAAATATACAAAGTAGTCAAATTTATTATATCTCCAAAAAACAAAATAAAATAAAATAAAATTACAAAGCACCAAAAATGAAACTAAAAATCAAAGCCGCCACCCATATCTCCCATGGCATCCCCGTAGCCATCATCATAAGCAGCCATCTCTCCAACATCCGAGACCATATCTCCCACCAACAAACCACCAAGCAAACCAGCACCCAATCCCAAACCTAATCCACCTCCCATTCCACCAAACTTGTTCTTTTTCTTAGGCTGTTGCACCGGTGGATATCCGTACCCAGGTTGTTGTACGGGTGGATATCCGTAACCAGGCTGTGGTTGCGGGTATCCATAACCAGGTGCAGGTGGGTATCCAGTGTGGGGATACCCACCATAAGATGTTTGAGGAGGAGGAGGATACGCATATCCGGGATTTTGCTGATTATAAGCCATACCATATGATGCACCAGCAGCATGTGGTGGTGCAGGATAAGCAGTAACAGGCTCATGATTTACCTGTTTCTTTTGATCAGCCGCTGTAAATTTTTCACCAAATTTGTAAGAAAATTTCAAAGTACCCTTTGGTTTTCCACTCTCTGTTATCACTGGATATTCAACAAACCTCTCAGCTGTGCCATTAGAAGTAGACTGATTAAAGAGATCATGAATAGGAACAGAGACTTCACCAATTTTTGTGTCACCTAAGGTACGTTCAGATTTGAGACGAAAGATGAGGTAAAGACCTGGTTTTGTGAGGGAAGTTTCGTCAAGAGTGAATTTCATAGAGTGATTCCACTGGGGATTTGTGCCACTATTTTTGTGGACGAAGGTTTTTTGCTTATTGGTATTGCTAGGATAAGAGATGGAGACTTCAACATAGACATCCATTTTAGAGAAAGTATTGACATTCTTTATGCCGTCTGCGGCAATAACTTTGATATCTAATGGACGTAACTCCATTGTTTTGGATTGTTGAACTAGCAAAGATATTCAGATAGAAACTGGGAGAATGAGAAAATAATCGTGAGGAAAGTGTTTGATATTGTGATATTCTGTTTGTTGTGACTGTTTATGGGGGAAAGAAAGAGTTTTATTTATAGGAAAGGATAATGATGAAGGAAGGAAAAGACAAGGAAGGTTCACATCAACCGACTCTCCACTAGGTTGGATTAAAGGATATTTAGCCCCAATAATAAAATTTGTGTTTTTTTCTCGTAAGCACCAAATAAAGCGGTTAATTGGTTAGTAAGTCATTGGAAATTTTGCCTCTTACTTGTTTATTATAAATTAAAATTATTTTAAATATTATTTTTTATAGTTATCTTTTATATTTTATAATAAAATAAGTATTTGCTATATATACTAATGTTAGTCATGAAATAAGCTACGATTCTCTCTAAAAATTTCAACAAAATTTTTCTTCTTTCTCTCTCTCTTCATTTTCTCCCTTCGAGTAAAATACCTACTTAGTTTATACGCCGGATATTGTAATAAATTTGTACTGCTTAGTTTTTGTGTCAGATGTTTGCAATGAATTTGTACTGTAATATTAGAAAGAAAGAGATTGTTGATGCTTCTACGTCGGATATGGATTCCTCTATATGGATATTACAATATTTTTTAAGCCGGTTAGATCTGAGGGCCGGGGTTTTTGTTCGTCTTCATGTTTAGTTTTAATATAATGTATCCAATATTTTGGTTGGCCGGAAAACGCCATCTCCGATGAAATTTCTTCCCTTCTTTGCTATTTAATCACAAGGATACAAACACATTGTATTCTGTACAAATTCACTTAAATACATTATATTTTTATATAAATACATTAATTTTTGCCTGTATTTATGTATTTTGAAGATTTGTATTTTCTTAATACAGCTGAATACACATGTATTCATACATGAATACAGGACATAAACATTGAAATACTGAATACAAACATTAAAATAGACTTTTTGCTCGTTTGGTCTCGCTATTTCATTCTTGGTTCAATCTTTCAAGCTTCTTTCCATCTTGGGGATTTCTTCTCACTCCTTCCGTTCTGCTAGTTGGTGTCGCCTTGTCTTTTATTTATCTATTCTCACCATCTTTACCGCTCCTACTCCACTACTTCCTTCCTTCAAGGCGTGATTAATGTGCCTTAAACCTCTATCTTGAAAAAAAGTATTTTTATAAATAGCAAATACATTTAATTTTAAAATACAGTAAAATACACTAAATACAAATAAAAATATAGTGAATTCAACAATGGAATATAGTGAATACAACAGTAATAACATATATTAGGAATAACTAAAATATTGTTAATACAAATTCATTTGAATACACTGAATATAAAATAGCGAATACCGTACAAGAAAAATATTGAAACACACTAAATATAAGAGTTTAATACAACTGAAAAATCATTCTAATTAATTGTGTTGATAATGAGGCATGTTTGAATTGATTTTGTTGAGTTATATTAGGAGTGTATCACACTAATTGATATTATTTTCATTATTAGACAGCTGGACATACATATTTTTAAGGTTATTATCGTTATTGTATTCATGAATACAACAACGCAAATACATATGAATAAATGTGCCTACAACTGGATTGCCTTGATTTTAAGCGCTTTTTGTTGCTGTATTCATGAATACATCAACGCGATTACATGTGAATATATGCACGTACAGCTGGACTGTCCTGATTTTAAGCGCTTTTTGTTGTTGTATTCATGAATACATCAGTGAGAATACAGCGAATACACTAACGTAATAATTAAATAGTAGCTATAAAAAATAATTATGTATATGATAACAATAGAAAATTAACAATTACCACGCAATAGTAATTTCTGAAAATTCTTGTAAGCAATTACAATGAATTCAGGATCAGATTTTTGTCGTGCCGTTCTTTAATTCAATATCAATACTAGTATTTCTTAAGGAGCATATTTGTAGCCTATTACGCGAAGCTTCTTTCTGGCTAAAGTAATTTATTTTGCTAAAAGTATTTTTTTTCTTCAAAATTAAGATATTTGGTCAAGCATTTAGAAGTAGAAAAAATACTTTTAAGTAGAAGTTGAAATAATTTTTGAGAAGCGGGAAAAAGAAAATAGCTTCTCCCCAAAAATATTTTTTCGAAAAGCATATTTGAAAAAAATAAACTTAAAAGTATTTAATAAAGTTTGAGAATACTAATTGTTGCTTAAAAGTATTTTTCAAATTACGAGCTGTTTCTCATCAAAAATTTCTTTTTTAAAAAAAAAAATATTTTTCAAAATAAGTTGATTTTAGAAACTTGACCGGAACATACTGTGATTAGTTAAAGGATTAGAAATCAAAATGCAGTGCCAAAAAATATAAAATCTTATTACCCGTCCACTTGGTCTATTTTCGACCTTTACTTTTACTATGTAAAAAGTTTATTTTTGTAAAGAATTTGATGGTTACATATATTAGTGAGTGGAAGTAAAAGGGCTAATTTGGTTTTCTTGATATGAAAAGGCGAGAGTGTCCTAGGCTTATGATATTTGCAGACGCGTTATCCCACATAAGAATAGTATTTATCCCTTTTCCTTATCTTAACGTAAGCGCCCAAAGTCAGACCAAACTTCGCGTCAACTGCGTGTGGAAATTTAGAATATCCGCTAACGCCCTTACGGAATAATCTACACCGCAATTCTGACGAAATTTCGAAGGCATCATATCCGAGTATTAAATTAAATAGAAAAATATAAGTGCTCCAACTATAAATATTCTTATCATTTTATATTATTGTACTACTGCGTTTTAATATAAATAAACATCTCATGTGAAAGGAATTTTAAAAGGTCATAAAATTACAAGCACCAAAATTTCTTGACCATCCTGTGGAACTCCAATATATACTAGAAAAATGCTTTTTGTTGATTAAATACGTAAAGGGTCGATCTTTATGTAGATTTTTGTTGCATTTCTAGTTTTCTTCAGCTAAAACCACACAAATTACCAATATTCGAAAACAGAATAGGATTACCGAATGCGCTTTGTTTTAAATATGATTTGTGAGATGCGCTAAAATCGTATCTAACGATTTAAAGTATAATCATATCTTGGGAGATTTATATGTCTGGTCAAAATATAAAAGTCTTCTAATTAATTTACGATCACAAAATGGTGACATATATGGTGATGGAATTGGATTCTTCACTCGCACTAAGAGCAATTTCACACCGATATTGTGAAGTAAATGGGATCATAATTTTGAAAGTCAAAAGGGCGTGGCGAGACGTTCTAGCTTTAGAGCTGTTTGGCCAAGCTTTTAGGAGATCAGAAGTATCTTTTTTTTTTTTTTTTTTTTTTTTTTTTTTTTTATGTTAAAATTTACTTTTTGGAATATTTGAGTTGTTTGGCAAGATAAAAAAAAAATTGAATAGAAGCATAAACATTTTTTTTTGCTTTTGGAGAGAAGCTACAACTTCTAGCTTCTTCTAAAAAGTAAAAGCAGAAACTGAAAATTAATTTGTTCAAGACAAAAATGATTTGACGATAAATTTATATTTTTTAAATTATTCCTCATTTAATATTTTTCTTTTTCTTTTTATTTCTACCATACCTTTCTTCTCTTTTTATTTCAATCATATTTTTATTCTCTTTCTCCTATTACTAAGAGTAAATTTTTAATTATATTGAATAATATATTTTGATATATTTAAATTATCATATAAACAGTAAGTAATACTAGATACTCAATATTATTGCTTTGAAATAACTACATTTTATATTGATTAGAAATTTAAAATTATATTTTTACTTTATGTTTTATATTTTAACTAATTATTTTATAAACAATATTTAATTTTTATTTTTTTAAAATTATACTAATTGCAAACTGAACTTTTACTGTCCTTTTTTCGTTATTTCATACTTAAAAGTACTTTTTAAAAAAATTAACCAAATACAATGAGCTTGCAAAAAATACTACTCAAAAAATTGATTAAACACAAGTTGTTATTTTGCAATAGTACTTTTTAAAATAATATTTTCGTACAAAAGCGTTTTCCAAAATATATTATTTTTGATAACTTGGTCAAACAGGCTCTTAATGAGAGGCGGTAACTAGACGGAAGATCCTAGAAATTTTTAGTTCGGTATTTTGTTAAATAAATAGATAAAAACATGAGAATTTCAGAAAAGCATTATAGAACAACAGTGTACTTTATTTGCTTAATCGAAAATATGAATGAAAAGAAGTTTTTAAGACATAGGCTAGTAGTGTTATCTTAATCTGTAACGATATAGAAGCACCAAGGGTTGAAATTAGGAATTTTTATATTCTTATGTCATATAGGAAATTATATTACCCTTAATGTTTAAGGTTTGATATAATTACATTTAATATACCTAATTACCAATTGTATACCATTAGTGGTTTTTAAGGGTATTAATTACACTCCTAATTTAATAATACCGTATATTCCTTCTAATCTCTCTCCCCCCATGTTTCTCTCTCCAATTCTCACACCTTCACCCACGCTTCCCTCCCACGCCCATGATTTCTGTATCAAAATTCCATTATTTCTTCCATAGCCAATTGTCGGCACCTCGCAATCTTGTCCCAATGTTTTTGTGCCCGGGGAAGATGAGTGCCTGGTCGATTTGATGGTTATGATTTCGGGTTCCTTCACATTAAAGTTTATCTCCCAGAGTTTGATTTTCAATATATTCTGAGCTCAAACAGATCTTTTTATGTTTTTCTTTTAATGCTTCAATTGTTGGCAAAAGTCAATTTTATTGTAACAGTTCATGGGAGGATTTTGCTTGGGAATATCTATCCCTTCATCATGTTTTTTTGGACTCCATATTTAGCATAGCAGTTTCATAAAGAGTAACAAGGGCATATAGGAGAATCACAGAATTGTAGCATAATTCTGATTTTCGACATAATTGCGTTTTTTGCAGAAGATTTGTAGAAGTTTTAGTCGTTTTTGATTTGTGAAAACAGAAAACAAAGCATCTACAATCAGAAAAGAAATAATCTACAATTTATCTACAAAATATCTACAAACTGGGTACATTGAATTTTAACGCGTTTTTTGCAGAAGATTTGTAGAAGTTTTAGTCATTTTTTATTTGTGAAAACAGAAAACAAAGCATCTACGATCAGAATACAATTTATCTACAAAATATCTACAAACTAGGTACATTGAATTTTAATATTCCCAATTCTCATTCAATTGTAGCATAATTGAGATTTTTGACATAATTGCGTTTTTTGCAGAAGATTTGTAGAAGTTTTAGTCGTTTTTGATTTGTGAAAACAGAAAACAAAGCATCTACAATCAGAATACAAATAATCTACAATTTATCTACAAAATATCTACAAGCTAGGTACATTGAATTTTAATATCCCAATTCCCATTCAATTGTAGCAATAATTGGGATTTTCGACATAATTGCATTTTTTGCAGAAGATTTGTAGAAGTTTTAGTCATTTTTTATTTGTGAAAACAGAAAAAAAAAAAAAAAAAAAAAGATATCTACAATCAAAATACAAATAATCTACAATTTATCTACAAAATATCTACAAATTGGGTACATATTTGGACTCGACATGCTTCCCTTGAAATGTATGTTTCACATTTTAGATACATATTTTTGTCCAAAACAGTACTAAATCATCCACGTTTTTCTTACTAACACGCATCTGCAATATTGTTACGTTAGACGTATCTGTTGACAGCCTAGAACAGCTTGTATATTTTTAATTCTTTCAGTTGAGTTCCAAGTAATTAAATATTTTAAAAAGATGAGATCGAATCCATTAAAACCAGACAATTAATTGAGGAATTTTCAATATCAGCGTGCCTAAATAAGGAAGCCTACAACTACAATGATTCCTTATTTAATGAAATATCTGAAAGAACCTTTAATTCTTCAATATTAGCGCGCCTAAATAAGGAAGCCTACAACTGCAATAATTCCTTCTTTAATGAATTGTCTATTTTTTTTGTAGAAATACTATTAGCATGACGGGTAATATGTAAACTATGAACATATTTGGTAATATAATTTCCTATATGGTACAGGAACGAAAATTTCCCTTGAAATTATACTTTAAGTGATAGAAGTTTATTTTATAAATAAATAGTTACGGATAGACGCAAATAAAGTGAAAACAAGTCGTTGATGCCAATTGGGGGTGTTCAAATAGAATTGAAAATCGCACCAAATCGAAAAATCAAACCAAACCGATTAAAAAATCTAATTTGGTTTGGTTTGATATTGAAGAAAAAAATTCGAACCAAATCGATATATAAATATATAATTTTTATATATACTTTTAAGACTTTATATAGAATTTTCTTTACAAAATGTCAAGAAATATTTGGGATCCTCTCAATAGATAAATATTAATAAAACTGTGAAGTTCATTCATCTTTATTTACCTTAAATAATGGGTTGTATCACTTTCTTATAAAGTGTTATTGAAATGCGTCAATCATCTCTTTGTTCTTCCATATTAATATGTCAAAAAAATTTTGAATTTTAAATTGTATTTCGATAATTTAAAATTAAATAGAGCATATTATTATTTAGGCATCATATTGATTTTTAAGCTTAATTATTAAATTCGATTAACCTTAAAAACGTACGTTAATGAAAAATTATTATTAGGCGTCTAAGCAAATAGCTATCATGTGTTACTTAAAATATTCTCCCATAAGAATTTTTAATAGATCATATGTTTATCATTTTTTCTAATTTTTACTAAACATATATTCACTTGTCAAAACTTTATCTATAACTTTAGCAAAGTAAGATTAAAATACTTCCTCTGTTCCAATTTATGTGAAGTTGTTTGACTGGCACGAAATTTAAGAAAAAATAAAGACATTTAGAGTTTGTGGTCCAAAATAAGTCAAAAAGTGGTCCAGAGTATTTGTGTCATTATAAAAGCTTCTCACTAAAGGTAGAATTAGGAGTTTAAACTAAATTGTTTCCAAATTGAGAAAGGTGTCATTCTTTTTGGAACATACCAAAAAGAAAAGAGGTTTATATAAACTAGAACGGAGGAAGTAATATTCATGTAACAAAAAAATCTGATAAAATCGAACCAATCCAAACTAATATAGTTGGTTGATTTGATTTTGATAAAAAATGAATTAATCCGGTTCATGTACGCCCTAATGCTAATACTAAAAATGAGTTTATTATCTGAATACACTTAATTTTAAATTGATTCAAATAAAAATTAATTTATATTTCAATATTTTTAGTTCGGACTGCAGGGAGTATCAAATTAGTAGAGTAACTCAATCTGATCCCCGACTGTAGGGCCCCCTCCCAACGTGAATGTCAGCGACAGTAAAGATGATTCTTACTCTATCAACTTAATAAGCTTACTTACCTACGCATTGCTCTTACTTAAACCTACTTTTTTTTTTAAAAAAAAAAAACGAAAAAGAAATTATAAATTCGTCTACAATTCAACATCTTTCCAGAGCTCTATGGTGAAAAGAGGGATATTACTTCACTACAAAACTTTTAATTATCGAAAGAGGTGAGAATTTAAGTCCAATGCACTACAACTTCCTCCGTTTCAATTTAGATTAGGTACTTTAACTCGGCACGAAGTTTAAATTTTTTTTTTTTTAAAACTTGCGATTTTAAAAGCTTAAAGGGGTAAAAGCTTTATAATACCATAATATTTGTATGGTTATAACTTATAAACGGTTCCTATCAATAGTAAAATGGGAGTTTTCAATTGTTTCCAATGTGTCCTTTTTTTTAACGGACTAATAAAGAAAGTGTGTCTGTCTAAATTGTAACAGAGAGAGTATTAGTTCATAATTTTTTTGCAACTTCAAGTTAAATTCGCTTACAAGAATAAATAAATCTTCCGTAGCAAGCATTCTATAATAACCTAAAATAAAAGAACCTACTTTAATCAATTCAATCGACCCGACGGTGCAAAATTTTTTTACACTATCAGTATTTATACAGTAAAATCCTAATTGTTTACTTCTTAGTTCTTTTTCATCTAAAAGACGGGAGTGTTCGCATTCTTTTATACCTTTGATGACCATTTGTTCATCCTCTCCTATTTCCCAATATTCCACTTTGATTCTTTAATTCCTAAATTCCAACTTGTGAACAGTTTTACATAGTTTCAATTGTATAACATGTCAATTCTGAGCGTCTCGAGGAGAGGCCAGTTGGTGGGAAGGGAGGGGGGGATGGGCAGGGGGTAGACAAATAAAAAACAAAATCACTATCATCATTCTTCGATACAGTCTACTACCTGAAAGTACACAATGGGGCAAATTTTCAGTAATTCCAATTTCCACCCTGACTGCTCCCTTATCATATGCAAAAATTAATCTGCGTCCTTTTGCTTCAGAAGTGCTCTTCCGACATTCCCAACGCTAATGGTTGTGCATTGCATTGATGATCTTCCAAAAATCATGAGCCAATTAAAGGGAATGGTAAGGGACATAGCCCAATAAACCCGTCAGATCGGTCACAATGTCACTACACCTGGTGAGAAGGCCTAGCATTTGTTGTGAAATGTCGACTTCAGGAACCGACACTTGATTGTTATAATTGGGCACGTTTCTATGGGCTACTTGATGAGTAAAGTGAACATCATTTGGTGCATTGGCATATGGAGCAGTAGGAAGAGGGACCATGGACGACTGAGTTGTATAATTGTTGATATTAGAACTAGAAGATGCACTTCGATCAGCAATACTACTAGCATCGTTGATGGTCCTACTATCATTTGTCTGCTCGCCTCTAATAATAGCTTCATCCAACATAAATTTTACACGGGGTGATGCCCTATTACTACCATTACCACCATTGGTCACTGGCCCTTCCTCACCTTGGGGTTTCTTTAGACATGATTTCAGCTGCCCAGGTGTTGTTGAGGACCTCGAATCAGCTGCCCCATCTTTTGCTGCAGAAGTCTCGGCAGCTACATCTTCCCTTGGCACCTTGGTAGTTTCAGTGTCTTGTGCTTCGGCTGCCACTTCTCTAATGTAGCATCTCACATTGGGATTCCCAAACAAATTATTGCTAGCACTGGCAAATCTATAGGCCCCCACTGCATGATCCCTGTATTGGTAGACCAAACGGCAGGTGGATGACTTCCAGAAGACCCGAGTAGCTGAATGATCCATAGTTCCAAAACGGGCAAACTTAGCCTTCAGCTCAGGAATGGAAGGAAGAGCTGAATTAGGTGGAAACTTCATAACAAGCATGGTTGGGTCAGGCTCCTTCTTCTTGCCAATATCTGGCTTCGAGACTTTCACTGGTGTTGAAGCCAGCTTTTTGGCAGGTATTTCCTTGCTTTCACCTTGATGAACTTCTGAAGCCTTCAAGGAAGCCTTCTTTTGTGCTGCCAATGCTCTCACATCATTGATCTTTTTCTTCTTCTTCGCAGCAATTTCCTCTTGCCTATCTGAAGGACCCCGCTTTCGCCCTCCTTTGGTAGGATCATCAGGCCTGGCAGGATTCTTCTCTGGCTTCACATTTGATGTTTGTTTCACATTATTGGTGGGGGCAGTGTCTGAGATATGGGGAACAACAGGTGATTTGCTGATGGGGGTACTTGACTCACTCTCAACTGTGGCAGACAAGGCCAAGCTTTTTTGATAGACAAGAGACCGGAATTTCAAAAACAGTTCTCGTATTGTTTTTATATTGCTGCTCTCTACACCATAAAATGGATCAAGAGCAAGAGCATGTAAATCACTTAGTACTTGAGGAAGCTCAATATTGTTGCTTCTAACCCGAACCTCATCTTCTGTTACCAAACCATCAGGCACAGAGCTACCTGTGGCATCACCCTTTTGCTGAATATCCATTTGAAGTTCTTCCCTAGAAGCTGAAGGAACTTGGACAGACTCTCTTGCTGCTTTCTCCATCACCATACTATCAGAAGAAACAGCTGCTTGTCCCTCCACATGATTAGAGTTTGCATTCAAGCTCACCTCCACCTTCTTTTTCTTCTTTTTCTTCCTCTCGGTTGAGGGGCTACTGCCACCACTCACTTCCTCACCAGAACGTTTACGAACCTTGACCTTATCTGGTCCACTATTGATTTTTTTTACTCGAGAACCCCCAGCATGCAACCTTGCTTCAGTAGGCACAGAAAGCTGCATAACATCAGTACCATCATCTTCAGCTTGTCTCTGTCCATGCAGATCTTCCACATTAGCTGCCAGATTTAATGGCTGCTCAATCAAGGTGGAGCCAGATGCACTAGGCAGGTGATCAGCAGCACTAGGAGAAACATCTTTTCCTGATAAGGAGGAATCATCTAGATGAACGTGCTGGTCAGAATAACCTGCTGCTGGTGCTGCACCAACTTGGACTTTCAGGTTACCAGGCTCATCTCTGCGTTTAAATAGATACCTATCTTTCTCAACTTGGTCCTTCAGTTTATTAGATTTTGCAGAACTCTTTCCCTTACCCAGAGTTTCTGCCTGCACCAATCTGCCACTCAAAGGAGCTGTAATTTGTGAAAGCACAAAAGACACAAGTGAGCAAAATCTGATAAGTTGAGAACAATTTGCTAACAACGTACAAAGCGCTTATTTAAACAAAGGTAAAGGTACAAACGATTCAAAAGAGAGATATAGAAAAAAACCAAGAACGTGCTAATATTAGAAAAAAGAAATCCAGAAAAGTTAAAGACTCATAATCCCAATAACATAACCAATATGAAAATGGAAGCAAACAAATTCTAAAAATATTGATATCTGCAATATAAATGCAATTTTATGTCTGTATGTGCAAAGAAAAGTAAAAACATTGTGAAGGAGATGACTTTAACAGCCAAAAAGAGATAAGAATCTCCTTTGATATCTGGGGTTTCATCACATTAAAACAAGGATAAAGAGCAGTTTGGATATAAACTGTCATATTTTCTTTGCCCAACTCAACATAAGAAGGAAAGAGCTACACTTTTTATTTTGCCAGTTGCTAATTATATCCACCCCAAAATGCTATGTCCGCATACAACGTTAGGTTAAATGTTGGACTGCAATTTATTTTTACTACAAAAAAGGGACAACAGTTGATCTTACCATCCCATACTTTTGCACACCACATTTCTTCTGTGTATAACAACACAATGCTATAAGCTCCTATTCATATTCAATTATTCACCAGCAAATACAATATTAACAACTTGACCACTCCTCCACAGCCATTTTACAGGATGTTTTGAAGAAGAAAGGAAATCCTTTTTATTTTGTTTAAAGAAAGATTTTATTCTGTAAAATTCACCTTACCAAAAATCCTTTCATTCTTTGTACGACGTCTCACACGACACTACTGTTGTCAAACAATCTAATCCCATATTACTTTTTGCAAATTACACTCCCTATCTCAAAACAAAATAATTATCTTACTCTCCTTTTGGTCCATTCCAATGTTTGTCGTATTTGATTAAGGGAGAAGTAGTTCTAACAGGAACCAATCCATTTGTAGAGAGCAATTTATAACCAAGGCTTTCATATCACAATTCCTTCCCAAGAAATGAAGACTGCATCTCTGTTGAGACACTGATTCATATCCTCAGTCCAATTTAGTTGCTTTCTACATGGTTTTATCTAACATTAAACTGTTGACTAATGACTACTGCAAAGTCTTTGGTTCGATCACGAATGCATAAAGTAATTCCAAATTTCGGCATGTGTTTCACGGGGTGAAAATTTGAACACAGAAACAGCCCTTAGCTGCAAAGAGTTCAATTAGATACAACAGCAGGAAAATACACATATATAACCACTAAATCCAATCTTGCAGTTCCCGTTTGCTTTTCTCAATTCTCTTTTTTTCTAACTCCTTTTTTGTTTTCTCCTATTTAGCACATAAAAAACCCAACCACATGGTCTCGCCGTAAGTATCGCCTTGTTATTTGAACATCACAACCATACTGAACCATATTCAGTACTGCATTATTGCTTCAATTAATTGACCATCATTTGCTACTTTTTTTAAATAAAATTCTTATTCTTTTTACACACGCAACTGTTGCTTCTTTTTATTTGTAGGTATGGAGATGCTTAAGAGTAAGAAATAAACGCAGGACGACTAATCCCTCTCATTGGTGGAGGAAAGACAAAAATAAAAATGAAAGAAGAAGATATAAGCCAATGAATAACTCAAATAGGACGCAAGCTTATCCCTCATTTTTCCTTCGCTGCAGGACGCATACAGTGTGGTGTTATCTATTTATGGTTTACCACAGACATCACACCAGATTATCAAAGAGGCAGAGAGACGCACAAAGGGGTGTGATAACAGAGAGAGAGAGAGAGGAGAGAAGAAAAAATAAATGCCTACTATAATACCAAAGGAACAAACTCTAAACTTTATCTAGAAGTGTCATCAAAACTTCTTCTGATTCATGTCAACAAAATCAACAAGATCTAACGACATCAATTCAAGATTAATGGGTTAAGGATGTATGAATTTATTCACTTTTACTTTTTTTAATTGTGAATATATTCACTTTCACTGAAGAAACGGTTGCAGAAAAGTTCCATAAAATAAGTTTAGGTTACAGCAACAAGAAGAGTAAAATACTCCTAGAAAACATTGGACCTAAAATAAACATCCCAGCATGACTAAAACTCAATATCAACTAATTGATATTGCCAATAAAGATTTTTTCCTTCCGTTATACGCTATTTTCGCTATGTCTACAAGGACCCCAAGAATTTGTAGGTCTTTCGAGACAACTTATTTCATGTAATCGTAGCTCTACCTCATCTGTTTTTAACACTTCCCCTCAGTACGATTTCACACCGATAATTTGATACACTAGGAGATCGACCAAAGACATAACCAAACCATCTCAAAGAACCTTCTCTCTTTTTATCGTTTATTGCGTGCTACTGCCAACTTCTGCTGAATGTTATTTAAATGTTAGCTGGAATTGAGCACCCAAGTGTGGTAGAAAATCCCAAGTAATACTTTAACAACTAATAACTGGTGTAGAAAACAACAAAATATATTTTATTTAAAATGATTTGTGTTCGATTGGAAAATAAATCTAATCCAAGTAAAATATATACTAGTGAATAGTTATAACACATCCATATGGAAAAGAAAGAATGCCACAACTCTACAAGAGGCATAACACCAAAAGCTGGAAACCCATTTCCTGTGACTGCTAGTAGCCTAGCACCAGCACTTCCTTCCAAATGGGAGTTTGAGGTGCTAAAACACTGCAATCCCTTCACAGCATTAAAGTTCTAGGAGTACCTAAAGTTCTAGGAGTACCATCCAAATAATGAGCTTGAGAATGCTTCAAAAATTAAATACAGACTAGTGGCACAAAAAACCCCGTATTTTCTTTTCTATTTTTGGGGGGCGGGGGAGATAGAAGAGCATTAAATATAACATAGAAAGAGAGAGATAGTACCTCTTGAAGAAGGCTGTCTAAATGGCTGAGCCACTGCTTCTTGTGCTTGTTTAGAAGGAATAACACCAAAAGCTTCAGCATAGGTAGGATCAAATTCCTCAAACACTGCCTTTCTATAAGCCAACACAGACGCCTTCTTCTTAACAAAGTAAAGATCGGTCTCAAGCACTTTACTCCTAGGCTTCAACGCCAACTTCCTCACAAAGTCAAATGTCTCTTTCGGTTGAAACCTTTCCCTAGCCTTCTTAATCTGACTGGCAGAGTAAGTACAATTCTTTTCAAGATCACTAAAATCTACACTAAAAAACCCATTAACCTCCGCAGAACGGAATTTGTATCTCTTCCTACAGTGACAAACCAAACCTAAAGCACTCCTCCGGCCCACCTCATCGACCCCTTCTTCCACGGCCTTAACAAAATTCTTCACATTAGTTTGCATAGATTTTTCAGCAAAAGTTGGTTCAAAATGTACTAGCTCATCAAGGTCAAACCAGCCATAACTGCTATCACCATAAAAAGCCACTAAAATGTGACCTTCCCTTTTACTCCTGCGTACGGAAGGAGTAGCAAACGCCTCACTAAAAATGTGACCTGGCCACCAAGGGTGTGATTTCACCTTCCCCCACACCATATCACCCATTTCAAACCCGTAACCAACTGACCAACTCTTCCCGTTCCCTGCAAACTCATCGAACTTAGACAGCATCAAATCGTATCCAGAAACAACAGGCTCCAATTTTCCCTTCTTGACATCAGTTCTACCAGAAACTAATGCTGTCGTCTTACCTTTCTGCTCCGACTTAACCCGATTCGCTTTCACGGAGTTCGCACCTTCTTCCTCTTTCAAGTCCCTAACCTTAGTTGTTTCATTTCCCTCGCTTTCCACATTCGAAACCCTAGAATCCGAATTCGAAGCCCTAGAATTCTTTACGTCCATAGAAACCCTAGAACCATCAGCGGGGGAGATACTGGAAGTTGTGGTGGAAACCCTAAGTTTCGTCTCTTGTACTGAATCGTTCCTTCGATTTGCTTCAAATCCGTTGCTCATCACAGAAATCATTTCATGGAGCTAAACTTCCGATTTCCATACGGCGTGAAATGAACCTAATAGCAATGAATTTCCCAGAAAATGCAGCAAATCACACGGAAACAGTGAAAATTTTGGAGATTACGGTACAAACTACAACCTTGTGAGGCTATGAGAGAACTGAAGTATGGTGCGAGAGAGAGAATGGAGCTTAGTAATTTCGGCCCGTGGGCTTTAAGCGGTTTAAGGCCCAGTTTTGCGGTTATAAACGAGGAAATGAATGGAAGATTCCACGTATCGTTGTTTTCTTTTTCCCCGCCACGTACCAATGATATAAGGGTGCATTATTTGGTTAAATTGTCAAGAAGAAAAGGACAACCCTAAAATCTTTGGGAAATTGTCGAAAGCTAAAGTTAAGATTTTATACTTGCTCGGTCCGGTGAATTTGGTGGAGCCGCTTTTCCTCGTAAGTTCGATTAAGTATGGCGTTTCTTCAACACAAAAAATGGTAAACAAAATATAATAGAGTGAAAATTTAACTAAATCTATGAATTAAACTCTAAAAGCTCAAGTTAACTATGCTAGATTGCCGGTAGATACTAACATTAAGAGTGAGAATTTTAGTGAATGGAAGAGTTCTTGTTTGAACGGTTGTTACACATCGTTTCATAATAAATTGTATTGTATTGTACCGAATCGTTTGATAAATACAATGTTTGGATAAATGTATAGTTTACGAAAAAGTTATCCCCATATGGAGTCCGTCCAAGGGAGAAATCCAATCCAATGGGTCACTGGGACTGGGCTTGATATCAAAGACAGAGGAAAGCGTATAAGCGCAAAAAAGAAAAATTATCTGGGAAAACAATCCCAAGGGAAGCTTCTCGCTAGTGCTTTGCCCCACCACTGAACATTGCGTTGCTATGGTCAATAAACAGCCAACAAGTGGTTCCGAATGACCTTGAGGAGGCCCCGGCGCAGCACCTTCCTCGCTCGAAGGATCTATAATTCGTGATATCATGCATCAGCAACATGAAGAATAAATTTACAATATTATAAAGAAGAATTATGATACGAGATAAATTTATTACATAGAAAGGTAGGGTAAATGATAAAATAAAATTATTTAATAATAATGAAGCGTGAGATGAGAGAAAAAGACAAGACAACGACACAACCACACCAAATCGATTACATAAAGTGGCATATTTCGTCGTTACGTAACGACGAATTTAATGATATGATACAATAAAATTTAAGTAACAAACAAAACAAACATTATATTTAAAGCAACAATAACGATACGATATAATATAGGTAACAACCATCCAAACAAGCTGTTTGCTCTGATGCTCAAGTCAATAATATTTTTAAAAATAAATTATATTCTAAGTAATAAAGATAAAATCATAAATCGGAGGATTCTTGTATATCTGGTCGTTATAATATAACAATCTCTCCCAATTAGTCAAACATTGATACTCATACACAAACTAAGCAGAAAAAGAAATATTATGTCTGAAATGATATTATCTCATGCTTTTCTTATCTAGGAACTTGAAATAATGGTTGACGAGATCATTTTTAAAATGATCGTGGACATGAAAGGTATTTCGGATGGATGGCTTGCATAGATTGTCCTAGCTTTTAAACACCTTCACGAATAAGCAAGTTCCAAATCTCGGATTTGAACAGATTCACCCTCTTGTCCATGGACCATGGTAAACATGACAATGACCTATACTGATTCAAGAAAGTTGCTCGTGCTTTATTCCTAGATCTAGAACTAGGTAGACTAAAGCCTCGTTTGTTTGTACTTAACGGATATCTGAATCTTAATCATTCAGATCTCAGACATTAAGTGTGTTTGTTTTTAAAGTTTGAATCTTAATTATTCAGATCTTAATCATTACGTTTGTTTATTTTTTTTACTTCACAACCACTTAATGGGTCTGAATAGGTCTGTATGATTGAGATCTATAACAGAGACTTAATTTCATTAAGATGCTGTCACATATACATTATTAACTGCCGCCACCGCTTATCATTATAACTTACCACCATGCCGCCATCACCGCCATACTCAACCACCACCACTACCCCACCACCACCACCTCCACTACTATTACACCACCATCATCCTCAATCATAGCCGCCACCATTATCGACCATCACCGCCCACTATTCCCACCACTCTGACCACCATCATTCTCACCCACAATCAACACTCATCCACACCCCATCACCATCAACAACCACAGCCGACACTGCCCATCATTATAACCTACCACCACCTACCCACCACCTTCCTCAGTTACAACTACTACCACCACCCGCCATTATTAACTATCACCAACCACCACCACCATCCTCAATCATAATCGCCACCACTACCAATCACTACTAGCTACTAGCATGAACCACCATCATCAACCAAAACTACCACCAACCACCGCCTCTAGTCGCCATTCACCCGTTAGCCATCACCACCAACAACTATCATATTTTAAAAAACCATATATTTTATTGATAGAATATTTCATTTGAATTTTATGTTAATTAATTTTCAGATAAAGATAAATTTTATACATTCAGATGTTAAAAAACAAACAGTGTTAATTATTTCTATTCAGATCTTAATACATATCTTAATATATTCATATGTGTATTCAGATTCAGATGTCTTAATCTTAATACACATCTTGATATTCAGATGTGTATCCAGATTCAAACGTCTTAATCTTAAAAAAAAAAAATGAGGCCTAAGATGTATACTAGAATCAGAAGATACCGCGACAAAGAATGAGCCCCTTTCGTATTTATATGGACATGTAAGATGTTATACTCTCTCTTTTTTAAAAGTTATTTTACTTGATATTAATGCAATACCAACATAACCAAGTGTCGCTTTTTGGATCCCTTTCTATTGAGGTGATACACTTATTTACCTTAAAATCGGATAACAATTAAGCTTATAATGTGGTTTTAAAGATTTGTGATTTCAATAATATCAATTGATAAATGCGATGATAAATAATAGAAATTGACAATAAAATAGAGCAAATCAGTGTTAGAATGCAATTCAGCCCTCGAGCTAGTGTGCCCTCGAACTGACTAATACTAAAATAATGAAGTAGAAAGTAAACTGATGAACAAGAGAGTATAAGCGAGAGAGAGTACTATATTACTTTGATATATGTGAATGATGTGTGTTACAAATGATTAGAACTCCCCCTTATTTAGTAGAAGAATTCTACTTGTGGTACAATTCTAATTACAGAAGGATATCTTTCTAATATATATATATAAAAAGATATCTTTCCTTTTCGACTTTTCTTTATTTCATTTTCTGCCTTGTGAAAATATTGTTCCATTCATGCCTTATGAAAGTTTTGTTCATAAGTTCGAGGCTTAGGCAATTTAATCGAATCCGGACTAGTGTAGTTTTTATAATTGAGTGAGTACTTGCTCGAACTTGAAGTAGGGTTATTCTTAGGTTTTAGTTGAGTGAGGATGATTTCTTGAACTCAAAAAATAACATGGCCCTTAGTCTCTTGAATTAGGTCGATACAGCCTTAGTAAAAAAAAGAATGACTTTTTCCCCTTTTTCGGCTTGAAAAGTTTATTGTTTAATCATATAAAATATGTTATGCCTTAGCATGAAATAAGGAATTTGTTTGAGAGTTAGAACGATTCTATACCCATTAGGGTTTTCGAGGGTCGATATTATCGAGACCCTTTGTTTCGTAATGCATTAGCATGAAATAAGGAACTTGTTCGAGTGTTTGAACAATTTTGCACCTATTAGGGTTTTCGAGGGTCGATATTATCGAAACCCTTAGTAATTCAGCCGACGGTAGCCTTTTTAACCGGTTTATGAAAATATTCGAAGGCCTATTTTATAACAAAAATCGGACGTCTCCGAACCGTGTTAATTTGGCCGTAGCCTTTTTTAGCTTGGGATTTGCCTCTTGGGCATGTTTCCCCGTTAGTGTCAGTCCCCGAGTGGGGTGGTCGTGGCCTGTAAAATCGAGGGTTGCCTTTTTAAGGTCTTACAATCTCGAGGTTTTAGTAATTCGATCGCGTCGATTTTTCGAATGGTAGTCCCCGAGTGTGAGTTTAGTTGTTCGAACTTCAGTTGTAATCGGCCGTTAAGCATGTTTCCACAATTGATCAAAAGTATGAAATTGTAAAGTAAAATTTTTCTAAGGCATGAAATATTTGGCAAGGAAAAATACTTCTCTTAATAGATGATTATACATGCGTACATATATGATGTTAGGGCTCGAGTAACCTACATGGGCACGGTTCGTTCGACCGTTTTGCCCTTACAAAACTTATCTATCGAGATCCTATTGACACGAAGTACTTTCCTTATAACAAAGTTGGCATTCAAGGGTGACGCCCCCTCAGTATTCGAGGTTGATTGTAAAGAAGCCTCGGATACTATTGAATTGCTCTAAGTTAGCACGAGCAATGGTTGCCTCGTTAAAAACCTCACCGGGAAAAACCGGTCTAAGGAAAAAAGAGTGCAACGTGGGCTTTCAGACCTAAGGTCTTTGTGTTGAAGAATCCCTCCATGTCTTCGATCGAACACCTGCAATTGGTTAATACAAAATATAAATTAAAATGGAGAAGGTCGTACCTTAGCAGTAATATCATTTGAGGAGTGATATGTTCCAATATTTGGTAATTGCTCGCCATTCATCGCGCCGAGCTTGTAGGATCCTTTTCCGATGATGCCGAGGACCTGATATGGTCCCTCCCAGTTCAGGCCAAGTTTTTTCTTCGTTCGGGTTTCGAGCCCACCCGACTTTACTAACCGATACTAGGGTGATGGATGAAGATGAGATACCGAGTTCGGGATTCGAGTGTTAAGGGTGACTTTTCTGAAAACAAAGCCCCCTATTTTAAAGTGTCGAATATTGGCTCTTCAGTTGTAATACCTTTCGATCCGATGTTTCTGTGCGGCCATTCGAACGAGGGAGGCTTCCCGTCTTTCATCTAGCAATTCGAGGCTTGTATTCATAGCCTCGTGATTTGAATCTTCCGTCGCATACCGAAACCTCATGCTAGGCTCCCCGACTTCAATCGGGATCAGAGCTTCAGCACCATAGACTAAAGAGAACAGTGTTTATTCGACGTTATGTGGTACGATCAAAGAACCTCGGGCAATATCTCTCTCCATTTTCCTTTAGTGTCGGTTAATCTTTTCTTTAAATTTTGAATGATGGTCTTGTTTGTCGATTCAGCTTGTCTGTTCCCACTAGGATGATATGGCGTTGATAAAATCCTTTTAATCTTGTGGCCTTCGATAAATTTTGTCACTTTGCTACAGATGAATTGCTTCCCATTGTCGCACATGGTCTCGGTAGACATCCTGTTCGACATATAATGTGGTACCAAATGAAGTCTATGACTTCTTTTTCTCTGATTTTCTCAAAGGCCCGTGCTTCAACCCACTTGGATAAATAGTCAGTCATAAACAAAATGAATTGAGCTTTACCTGGGGCCGATAGGAGAGTGCCGACGATGTCCATTCCCCATTTCATGAATGGCCATGGGGATAAGACTGAGTGGAGTTGCTCCCCGGGTTGGTGAATCATCGGCGCATACCTTTGAAATTAGTCGCACTTTCAAACAAATGATTTTGTATCCTTTTCCATACCGGCCCAATAGTATCCTGCTCTGATGACTTTGTGAACCAATAACCCGCCACTGGAATGATTTTCGCAAGTGCCTTCATGAATTTCCCGTAGGACGTATTCGGTGTCTCCTGGTCCCAAACATATCGCCAATGGTCCATCGAACATTCTCCTATACAACGTTCCATCCTCGGCCAATGTGAACCGTGCGACGTTCGTGCGTAGAGTCCTCGATTGGGATCCGATGGTAGCTTTCCGTTCTTTAGGTACTCGATATACTTATTCCTCCAATCCTAGGTCAGATTTGTGGAGTTTATTTCGATGTGGCCTTCTTCGATTATTGACCTCGAAAGTTGTACAACAGTCCCCGAGCTAAGTTCGTCGTCTTCGACCGATGAACCTAAATTTGCAAGGGCATCGGCCTCGTTGTTTTGTTCTTGAGGTACGTGTTGTAGGGTCCATTCTTTATATCGATGTAGAGCCACCTGTAGCCTGTCCAAGTACCTCTGCATTCGGTCTTCTCGAACCTCGAAAGTTATGTTGACTTGGTTTACCACAAGTAGGGAGTCATATTTGGCCTCGATGACCTTTGCTCCCAAACTCTTTGCTAGCTCGAGACTTGCAATCTTGGCCTCATACTTGGCCTCATTGTTAGTTAATTTTGAAGTTTTGATAGAATGTCTAATTGTATTACCTGTGGGCGGCTTTAAAATGATGCCTAGACTGGACCCTCCATGATCTAAGCGTCGTCTGTGAAGAGGGTTCACACCCCCGATGATGTACCCAATTTTAATAATAGTTCGAGGGCTGGCGTGAAGTCGATCACGAAGTCTGCTAAGATTTGAGACTTGATTGCTGCTTGGGGTTGATACTCGATATCATACCCGCTGATCTCGACGGCCCATTTGGCCAATCAACCCGAGAGTTCGGGCTTGTGAAAAATATTGCGAAGGGGATAGGTGGTCACAACACAAATTAGGTGACACTGAAAATATGGTTTTAATTTCCTAGAGACGCTTATCAAAGCAAACGCTAATTTTTCTAAGTGTGGGTATCGGGTCTCGGCCTCTCCTAGGGTTTGACTAACATAATAAACAGGAAATTGCATACCTTGCTCTTCTTGAACCAAGACCCCAATTACCGCTATCTCCGAGACCGCTAAGTATAAGTAGAGTTGCTCGTCCGCTTTCGGGATGTGAAGCAATGGCGGGCTCAACAGGTATCGTTTTAGTTCTTTTAAGGCTTGTTGACATTCCAGGGTCCATGCGAAATTGCTCTTCTTCTTAAGTAGTGAGAAGAACCGGTGGCTCCTATTTGAGGACCTCGAAATGAATCGACCTAGGGCGGTTATGCACCCTATTAACCTTTGTACAACCTTGACATCATCCACAACCGTAATGTCTTCGATGGCCTTAATTTTAACGGGGTTGATCTCGATCCCCCGATTTGATACCATTAAGCCGAGGAACTTGACCGAACCGACCCCTAAAGCACATTTCTCCGGGTTGAGCTTCGTTGTACTTTCTTAGTATGTTGAAGGTCCCCTGCAAATATTTCAAATGGTTCTCTGCTCGTAGGGACTTAACTAACATGGAATCGATATAAACTTTCATTGATTTACCTATTTGTTCTTCAAACATCTGATTTACTAGGAGTTGATAAGTAGCACCAACATTTTTTAGGCCAAACGACATTACGTTATAACAATAGGTGCCATATTTAGTGATGAACGAAGTCTTTTCCTGATCCTCCGGGTTCATTTGTATTTGATTGTACCCAGAGTAGGCATAAAAAAAATTGAGGATCACGTGGCCAGCCGTGGCATCGATCATGCAATCGATATTCGGCAGAGGAAAAGAATCCTTAGGGCAGACCTTGTTTAAATCCTTATAGTCTATGCATATTCTCAGTTTATTTCGCTTCTTAGGGACTATAACTACGTTTGCTAACCATTCGGGATACTTTACCTCCCGAATGGATCCTATTTTGAGAAGTTTGGTTACCTCGTCCTTGATGAATGCATGCTTTACCTCGGATTGGGGCCTTCTCTTTTGTTTTACTGCGCGAAACTTCGGGTCCAAGCTTAGTCGATGTGTAGTGATCTCCAGTGGGATCCCTGTCATATCTAGATGGGACCAGGCAAAAAAATCCATGCTATCTAAAAAAAATTGAATAAGTTTTTTCCTGAGCTCGAGAATTAATCACGTGCCCAGGTATACCTTCCGTTCGGGCAGGTATTCGACCAGAATGACTTGTTCCAACTCTTCGACTGTCGATTTGATGGCATCAGAATCATTGGGAATTATGAAGGGTCGAGGGATCGAGTAGTCATCGTCCTCGTCCGTTCCCTGCCTCTCCGACTGAGTCGAGGCTGGTGCTTGTGGTTGCTATTTAGCCTTCTGCTTTCCTTTGGAGTCCGATCCCTTTGTTGATGAGAGTGTCAATACTGGTGTTACTTCATCGACCACAAACATCTCTTTGGCGGCATGCTACTCCCCATACGCTGTTTTTACTCCCTCCGGTGTTGGTAACTTGAGAACTTGGTGAAGAGTTGAAGGGCCCGTCCTCATGTTATGAATCCATGATCTCTTGAGTAGGGCGTTGTATCTCATGTCGCCCTCGATCACATGGAACTTTGTTTCTTGAATGGTCCCAGCTATGTTTACTGGCAATATGATTTCGCCCTTAGTAGTTTCACTTGCCATGTTGAAACCATTGAGAACCCGAGCTGCAGGCACAATCTGATCCTGTAGGCCGAGCTACTCCACGACCCTCGATTAAATAATATTGCCCGAGATTCCTGTATCAATGAAAACACGTTTAACTAGAGTTTTATTCATAAGAATAGAGATCTAATGCATCATTATGGGGTCGTGAGATCCCCTCTGCTTCCTCGTCATTGAACGACAAGGTCCCTTACGGTACATAGTCTCGAGTTCGTTTCTCCATGGTGATCGACACCTTGGTACGCTTGAACACAGGCCCCTGTGGAATATCGACCCCACCAACGATCATGTGAATCACATGCTATGGTTCTTCCTATTTGCGTCCTTGTCTCTGAAATGATTTTTAGCTCTGTCGCTCAAGAATTCTCGAAGGTGGCCCTCATTGAATAGACATGCTACCTCTTACCTTAGATGTCTACAGTCCTCGGTTCTATGACCATGGGTGCCATGGTATTTGCACATTTGATTATGATTACTTTGAGCTGGATCTGTAGGGGTCTAGGCCATCTAGTATTCTTGATCCGTCCAATGGTTGATACAATACTCGATGCGTCGATGCTAAAGTTGTATTCTGATAGTCGTGGTGCTTCTGTGGGCTCGACATGTTTATCGAAGCCACTTTTAATCATGAAGCCTTGGGAGCTCTATCCTCGATCATTCCTTCAATCATTTCGAACGGGATTACGTCCTGGACCACTATTTCTATGATCTGCGTTGTACGGTTGATATTGATCTTTGTTCGATCAGGGTTCTCTGTCGATGTCCCTTTGAATTCTACCGACGAGACTGTTTGGGTAAACTGAACCGGAAGGGGTCACCAACTGATCATCCTCGACCTTGATTTTCGACTGGTACCGATTATGTACACCGACCTAGGTCACTGCTAGATACTCAATTAAATTCTGCTTTAGCTATTGTGATGCTATCAAACTTCGTACGTTCAAACCTTGAGTAAAGGCCTGGACAACCCAATCATCTACGGCCGGGAGTAGGTCTATGTGTTCCATATGGAACCGAGATACAAATTCCCTTAATATTTCGTTGTCCTTTTGTTTCGCTTTGAAGAGATTCGACTTCCTAGTCGCAACCTTTATTGCTCCGGCGTGTGCCTTGACGAAGGAATCTGCAAGCATGGCGAAGGAATCGATGGAATTGGGCGGCAAATTATGGTACCATATCACCGCCCCTTCGATAAAGTTTCTCCAAACTTCTTCAATAGAACAGACTCAATATCATCATCTTCTAAGTCATTGCCTTTTATTGCGCATGTATAAGAAGTGACATGCTCAATAGGGTTGGTGGTCCCGTTGTACTTGGGAATTTCGGGCATGCGGTTTATTCGGGATGGGATTTGGAACCGCACTTGGGAGGAAAGGCTTCTGCACGAACTTCTTCGAATCCAATCCCTTTAGAATTGGTGGTGCCCCCGGTATTTGGTCAACCGGGAGTTGTATGTTTCTACCTTTTTATCATTTACCTCGATTTTATTTTCCCCTGATTCGATCTGCTTAATGAGCCCTTCGAGCATTTTCATAATGGCGGGGTCAGTCCCCGATTCATTGGCGTTCAATCTCTCCGGTACGGGTTCAGCCCGGTGAAGAGCTTCTGGTGAGGGCCAGAGTTTGACCCCACTTGGTGCTCGGTGTTGATTTTGTAGTTGCACTATGGCAGCTTGTTTGGCCTGTAACATTTCAAATATCAGTTGGAGGCTAACTCCACCATCTTCTCCGCCCTGCATACCTCGACCACTTGATTGAACTTCCCTGCGTACGTTACCTTTGGGATCAACGCCCAGATTTGTATTTAGGGCGACATGTGAACTGATATCGACGGGCTTTGCAATTGGTACTCCCTCGAGGCCAGCCTGAGGCACTTCGATCCCTAGGGCGACTACATTGTCGTTTTCTCCATGAAAACCAAGGTCGTTGTCGGTGTGTGTGGGTACTGGTTGTGAGTTCGACATGCTGATCCTGAAATAAAAAACACTTACGAGAATAAGCGTAAAGTAGTATGTGTTATGAGAATTAGTACCAGGTAATCACTATTATCCTTAGCCCCCACGGTGGGCGCCAAACTGTTTACCCTTAAAATCGGATAACAATTAAACTTATAATGTGATTTTAAGGATACATGATTTCACCTAATATCAATTGATAAATGCGATGATAAATAAAAGAAATTGACAATAAAGTAGAGCAAACCAGTGTTAGAATGCAATTCAGCCCTCGAGCTAGTGTTCCCTCGAACTGACTAATACTAAAATAATGAAGTAGAATATAAACTGATGAACAAGAGAGTATAAGCAAGAGAGAGTGTTATATTGCTTTGATATATGTCAATGATGTATGTTACAAATGATTAGAACTCCCCCTTATATAGTAGAGAAATTCTACTTATGGTACAATTCTAATTACATAAGGAAATCCCATGATTAGCTAAACAACCGCTCTTGATTCAGTCCGTTCCGAGATTTCCGCCATGATCTTCGACCAGTCACGAATATCTCGCCTTTCTGTTATTAGGCTATCTTCTGTCTTGCTTGATGCCTGTCCCATTTGGTCTCGATCACTACTAGTCTCGATCTGGACTGTTACCTCGAATTCCGAACTCGGTATCTCATCTTCATGCCTCGATCTGATCTATTAGGGGATCGATCTTTGATCCATCACCCTGGTCACGATTAGTTAGTAAAATTGGGTATGCTCGATTTTAACCGTATAAACACTAATGATGTTTTCCTTATACTTTGAGAAAAAACATATACGAAAGAGAGAAATCAATCATAATAAACGACACGTCACATCATAAAGTTCTAAGTTTAAAGAGGATGCTAGGGAAAACAATGGTAAACAGCTTATAAGTGAGAAATAGACCACACCAAGTGACATGGCACATCATAAAGTCCAGGATTATAGACTGTATAATGTAACCAATTATAAGTACTTTTTTCCTTATCTTACGTGTGTGATAAATGTCCTCCAAAATCATAATCTGGTCACTCCTAAATGTGTTTTCAGTTTTATAAAGACTTTTTATGTGAATAACAATTGTATTATTTTATCGAAAATATGTTTTGTATACTCCCTCCCTCCTCCCCAAAGTACCCTTCCCAAAAAAAGAAAAACCCCATAATTTCTCATGATTTCGTTTTTATCGTTTGTTCTTTTCTATATAAAAATACTTTTATATTTATCAACGATTCTTGATTAGCTAAGCCAAACGAGATCTAAATGGTCAGTAGAACTTCAATTTAACTTAAAAGAAAATTTTAACTCCTATAGCAAAGTTTTACACCTTATTTATTATAGCTACCTTTTAGGTTTTATAGCAAAATATGTATTTATGGTCACTTCCTACTGTTTAACCATTAAATACGCCGGGTAATATTTTTTTCTCTCCTCTTTCTGTATACAACTTAACTACGATCTCTCTCTCTCAACGCCAATCTCTTCTCCATAAATACAACCACGATTCTCCACTGATTCATCTCCATTGTCTCGTGAAATTTTTAAATTTTTTTGCTCCAAAAAGTTGTGGTAAGTGTTAAAGTTGATAGATTTTCCCTGGTATCAGAATCGAATGGAAAAGACAAGACAAAACGAAACAGAAAAAGATAAAAGGAGAAACAAAGATCTAGAGAAATAGAAGTGCAGATCTCAAAATTTTCAAAGCAGAAATACGAGATTCACTACCTGGACGACACAGATGGTGTCGGTACTGGCGGCGACGCCCCACATGGCGACGACCTGGATATCGGTGGATTGGGGACGGAGTTTGGGGCTGAGGAACTTGAAAAGTCTGTTACCTTTATTTTCATTGTATCATTGTATCATTGTATTCAATGTATCTCGATGTATTCCATTTATTTCATTGTATTCATTGTCTTTAGTTTTTTCTACTTTTTCAATATATTCACTGTATCTAACTGTATTCAAGTTAATTATATAATTTCATAGCTTCACTTTGTTTCATTGTTTTGTCCAACAATATATATCAACAATATGTATTCAATGTATTGTAGAATATATTCATATATTTTTTTAATTAATATAATTTATGTATTCAGATGTATATATGTATTTAAATGTATCTGCAATATGCATTCATATATTTTTGTTAAGATGACCTGCTATACTTCATGTATTCAATGTATTGTATGTATTTAACTGTATTCAATGTAATTATATATTTCAATATATAAATCTATTTGTAAAGATGCCACTAAAAAAAAAAGAAAGGATGGATTGAATCTCTGAAGATTGCTCTATTTTTAAAGTGTTTTTCGGCTGAGAATCTTTTCTATAATTAAAAATACAAATTTTGCGTGATATACTTGAGCTTGTTGAGTTATATTAGGAGTCTATCGCGTTAATTGATTCACCTACCATTTTAAACAGCTGAAGATATTTTTTTCCGCAAATTTCCGTTACTGTATTCACGAATACAGCTCGCGAATACACATGAATACAACCTATGTTTAGTTGGACTTCCTTGTTTTCCGTCGAATTTTGCTACTGTATTCATGAATACAATAGCTTGAATACATCGAATACACTCTATAATAAGTGAAAACATAGCTATAGAAAGTAATTAAGTAAATGATAGTTATCGTAAGTTAATAGCCACTAAACAATAATAATTTTTGAAAATTACTCAACTTAAAATGATGCCTAGCCAGCATCAGCTTAATAGCTGGCAATTTTACCCGTAGTGTGACGTCTCATCCTTTCCCTTCACAATGTCTGTCGATATTCAAGGTTGAACAGGAAAAGAATAACGCTGCTTCCTTTTCGAGGAGGAGACAACTTAAGTCTAAGACACAATCGAATATAACCATAAGGTAAAAAAGTATTAATTGCACTTAACTCTTTTCCAGGACACTACAGTGAAGACGAAATACATTACAAAATCCATAAATACCTGAAAGTCAATAACAAGTTGTTCTATTCTTTGTCACCCGTTCATCTCTCGGAAAATGGAAGTTCTGATAAAAATTCGACCAAAATATAAGTAGCACTCACAGCCACTCATAATTATACAACAAAGATCCCGCCTGCTCGATACATAGACCCTATCCCTCCACCCTAAAAGAATTTCGACTCTTATATTATTCTATCAATGAAAAGAACAGCTAACCAAAAAAAAATATGTCAATAAAAAAATTTATCAATAAAAATCCTTTTTTTATATAAAGTAAGATAAAATTCTCGTTTGCTATCATCAAAGTTATTATCAAGCATCATCTTGTTGATCAGGAGGAGTTCCAGCAATCCATCCCCATACCCCACCAGAGCTCTGCCTTCGCTTCTCATTCAAGGCTTGCTCTGAAGCTGCTTTTTGTCGTTGGAGTAGCTCAAGTTCTTTCTTTAAGCTTTCCAGAGTCTGTAGCTTTTGTTTTAGCTCCGCAACATCAACCTGTTGAATTAGCTTGCACTCAGTTCTTTTCCACCTTAGTTAAAACAGATAAACCACAATCCTTGTTTTCAAGAAAATATGATTCAACTTAGCTCATGCTCAGTTACTACTGTCTTACTCCAAGGTTCTAACTCTGAAATATACATGTATCGTGTGTGTGCGCGCACGCGTACAAGTGCAGACGCATGCTAAGTGTATGGTGAATCTCCATATTTTAGTTATAATATGATACAAGTTTCTAATATTTCTCAGTCATTGTATTCTCCAGTATATGTGAGAGTTGGGGACATGGGGAGCTATTATCATCTCCAAAATGGAATGCAAATACCGAATCAGAAGGGTAGCCAAATGCTGCGTCAACATGCGGAAGGAAGATAACAATCACTTGTGACTACATAACGAAACTTAAAAGGACATTTCACAACATCTCTACAAGAATGCAGAAGTTTAGGGGGTGGGGTGGGG
>ML385737.1:0-18646 GCA_005239525.1 Nicotiana knightiana | reverse complement strand
GATTCAAGAATACTACAAATGGAAAAGGCCAACTGCAAGACTTCTAAACTGATAAAATTAGATATTTCCAGTCAAATTATGCAATCATTAACATCAGGACGAGACTTATATTTCCTGGTCAAATCATTACTTCTCCTACCCACCAGAAAAGAATTTTAAAAAGAAGAAAAAAAGATATACAAATATCCTTATATGTTATTAATAATTTAACTATTCCATACCTCTAGTTTGAAGCATCTTGATTGGTCAGCAGCCAGTTGACCGCGTACAGATTGAAGCTCCTGCATAAATTATGAGAATCAAAATTGAAACTGAAGGTTACTGTTGGATCCTTCCCAGTGGTGTTCCTATTGTCGAAAAGCAAATTAAGAACCTCTACATGAAGGAGAAAGAAATATCGCACATGAAAACAAATAATAAAATGTGGAATAAACACATGCACAATGCCAAAAGATATCTTTTTCGCTCGCCATAAGTTTTGACTCTGCACGTTAGTCAAAATTGCTTTTATTTACCAAGAGACAGAATAAAAGATTGGAGTATACAATCTCTCGTTCAGGGAAAAAGTTGGATATTAGAGATTGCACTTAATGTAGATACGCAAGGGACCGCAATGAAGTGTAGAAGACAGCCAGAGGAAATATTAATGGGTGCTTTGAAAGAATATTTGAAAATCAGAGTTTCAGAAAACCTCATTTGTTAAGCAAAACGGAACCATAAATGACAAAGTGACCTCTTAACTCACAAAGCATCATTGAAGCCCAAAAGATACAAATAAAACTCCATCCATCTATAGTAGAAAGAAACTAATATCGATTAGTAGTTAGAACTAAACCAAGACGAACAATGTTAAGCCACGGATCCATCAAATAAAAAGAAGCAAAAACTGAAGATAAGCTTTCGCTTATACTCCTAAAATATAGCTATCAATCTGATGGAGTAGTTACCTTATAAAGGTCTGTGTTGCGAGCCTCAGCATCAGTCAAGTCTTGCTTCAGCTGAAGCGTCTGCAACTTCTCTTTGCTGAGAGATGACTCTAATTCTTCCTTCTCAGCTTTGAGGGCAGCTAAAAGCCGTTCACTAGTTTCTTCAACTTTGCTCACCTGCATGATGAGACTTGAGATCAAATCCCAAGGGAAAGACAAGGAAAAAACAAACAAAATCATAATGGAAGAAGTGTATTATTATAGAGAACAAGGGAACATGACAATGTAGTGGATTGTCAGTTGCAACAACGGAGAAATTTTGGAACTGTCATATCAACATGACAGAATTAAGTAAAGGAGAGCGGGGCTAAGAATGGCTTGGCGACAACTCGAGTAGAAGTTCAAGCAGGGTGCATTGGGTTTGACACATTACTAATAACAGATCTTAATATTTCACAAATACCATAGGGAAAAATAAATAGGATTAAATAGCTACATTTTTTGTTTCTCAAGTAGCCGTACATAGTGACATGCAGTTTGTGATAAAGAACTTATTAGGCTATTCCACTGAATTCGGATATCATATCTATTTATAGGCCAGGGAAATATTAGCATGATACTTTTTAAGCGGACTTTGAAGGCAAAATCAAGGTAGTCCAATCGACGTGCTACAGTTAAAGGAAAGAGAAGCATCTTAAATGACTTATGTAAAGCTAAGGTGCTGGCAGGAAGGACAAGGAAACAATTCATACTCATTGACTATGAAGCAACATTTACTTAGAATTTGTATGTCATAAGGTTTCTGTTTTTTTTTATCAAGCTGTATGTCATAACGAAAGGCTGTCAAATTTGGCCCAAGCCCAAATGACCCGCCCAACCCGCCCCAATATTGGGCTAGTTATTGACCCGCCCATTTATTGAACCAAGCCCATCTTGACCCAACCCATCTCAACCCATTTAAAGTTTGGCTGATTTTTAGCCTAAACTGATCCATGAGTAACTCTGCCAAAATATCTTAGAAATAATTCTTTTTTGTTTGATATGTTATATATGACCATAACAAATAAAAAGTCTTATTTAGTAATTATATAATTCATAAGAAAACAACACATAATAATTAAAGCTTGATAAGAGTTGGACGGATTGGGCTTGTGACCCAAATGTTAGCCCATCTTGACCCAACCCATCTCAGCCTAGGTAATTTTTGTGCGGGTCATTTGATCCGCCCATTTATTGACTCGGTCCATTTTGACCCACCCAAAATCGGCCCAACCCGCCTATTTGGCACCCCTATCATAAAGTAATATCAAATAACCACAAAGGCAACACTTTATTTTTCCTCACAATCAGTTGTCATGCGCATATAAATAAATATCGCAGAACTATGTTCTTCAATTTTCTTCTGCATGATGCAAGAAAAAGAAATTTGGAACTGTCAAGATTGATCAAATAGAGGAAAAAGAAGAAACTAGGCGAGGAGGACCAAACTTATGTTACCAAGCACTGAAATAACCCAGACATGCAACTACTAATAGATAGTGTACAACATATAAAAGTTCTCATGGCCACACGTGTCTTGATTGTTTTTTAATTAGCTTAATCACATATAGACAAACAGACTGACACATGCATATGCACTTAAAAAACTCATCAGTGTGCTAGACTTGGAATTCATCACCCTAGCTACATATCCACAATGTTTCAATCAAATTTATAGTCACTGCATTCTAATTAAGTAAGAGTAGTTACGATGGGTTGGATCGATCTTTGAACGGATTCAATCAATCAGAGTTTAGCACTTCAACTGAATTCATTGCTTGAAAATCTGTCTTTCGCCTACTAGGTTCTAGCATACACATTTATTTTCTAATCAGAGGACATATCTAGCCAGGATTTCGGAGTCCAGCTTTATAAACTAATATACCTGCTGTCCTAAAGAAAGATGATTTAAAAACTAAACTGAAGTTTTTTCCTAAAGCAAAACGACTGAAATTCACATGCATATGCATTATGCAGGATGACATATTTAATATATCATAATACCATTGGCTCAGATTCAATGTTGTCCACCAAAATTTCCCTGATATTTCCTTCTTGCCCGGTTACAGTCTCTGACTCCAAATCCCTCGTGGCATTAGTAGCATTTTGTACTGCTGAAACACTATCAGGTACAGGAGTCTCCATCATCTTAGATTGCAAAGTTGATTTGTGGCTCGGTTTCAGCATATTGACCTTAAAAAGAGTAAGCAATCCACAAAGAAAGGAAATTAAGTAGAGCAGAGAAATCAACCACCCACTAGCCACCATATAAGGTCTGTCCAACCTGTGAGTGGAAAAGAGGAAGGAAAAGGTTTATCTGTATGGGAAAAAAGGGAGAAGCATTGCAACCTCACCTCATTACTATACCGCCCATTATATCCCCCAAAAGAAACTAGGATATCTTCACCATTATATGAACATAACACCAAGCTCAAGCCCTGTTGACAAGAAAATTTAAATGACAAGTTAGATTTATATAATTCAGATATACAGGAAAGCATGCTCTCAAACTTTGCACATGCTTCAACACAAACATGCTGTTATTTATTAATGAGTTCATATGATCCCAAGTGTGTCAAAATACATTTCAGTCCCATGTGTTAAGAGGCCATAGAGCAATCAAGAACACTGAAATAGTCTTCCTCTAATTTATCAAGAGTTCAAACATTTTCAGCCCCATTTCATTGTGGTTTGCATCCTTAGTGAATGGATTATTTAGTTTCAGAATTGTACCATGGAACCATGCCATTTAGCCATTTAGGTGTAAGCTGCTATCATTAATGAGGATTAAGCTATCATGACACCATGGTCAATAAGGATTTTAGTCAAACTTATCCCACCATCTACAGAATGTTAATAAGGGCGGAAGGGGATCATACAAACTAAGTGCTCATGGATTCTGATAGATAATCTTCTGCAAGTCAAACTTCAGTGCTTCATTCACATTGATATATATATCACATATTTGATCAGAGTGTTGATCACACTTCGAGAACAGACACTTACTCCAACATTGAGGAGGTGTAAGAATTGAATGATGAAAAGCTACACCTCAGCATATCATATTGCAGACAAGAAGCTAAAATTAGGATGGTCCAATCAAGATGGCTTCTAGTTTATCATCAGTATAATCGAACAAGTGAAAACTTGGTAACCTAACCAGATGCTTAATTGAAAAAATAAACTTGCTGCTTGTTTAAAAAACAAAACAACATGCAGAACATTAAATACCTCACTAGCAAGAGGAACACGCCCTTGAACAGTTGTTACAATGGACCATCCCAGTGTAGACATGTTGAGGACAACAGTTTCGGAGACCCCTGCAATAAGTGTAAGAGTGCCAAAATAGCATAAACACATGATGGGCGGCTTGGCTCACAAAAAAATAACCATTTTAGAGCAACATTAAGGTGATCACAGAATTGACACCATCATGTAATAGCTAAACATATCTAATCTGGATAGCATAGCCTTCTCTGGGTTAGACACTACAGAACCACTCATTTCTTTGGTAGATTCACCACCAATGAGCACCCAGATATTCAAATGAGTTCATCTAGTCTCTGTCATGCAAAGACCAAACTACTTTCTATATAAACCAAGCAGAGAAACCAAAAAAGTCGTCCCGAATCTGATCTGTTACCTTTGATAGAATTACAAATGCCCTAATTCTGCCATAAATCAAGTCTATAAGAGACATTTATGTTTTGAAAACGAGATATCCCTTCCTCCTCCTACATGGCATTACATTGTAAAAAGGGGTTGCAAATAACCAATTCTGCCTTTCCCTCCAGGGAGAGAAATTATAAAGTGGAAGAACCACACAAAGAAAACAGACGTGATTAAAATGGTGAACAAGGTTGAAAAGATTTTTTTAACATGGAAATTAAACAAGGATTTGAACCACCAGAATGCCATTCTCCCAAAATGCAGGCTAATTCGCACCATCAGAAGAACATTGCAACAGTATAGACAAAATAATTGCTAAGAAGGATTCATGAATATTAAAATGATCTGAAACTACCAAACACCCTCTTCCACCCCCTAAGAAAAGAAGGAACTTAACTCATTGACCAATTACTGTTTTACTCACTGATCAAAAGAGAGACTGTTTTACTCTAATCGCTCTTATAAGATTAGGGCCTTCAAATTATAATGAGGTTCACAAGCTTGTATTGATTAAATCAAGGCATAAAATGAGAATTAAAGCTGACCTTTTACAATTAAAAAAAATTAAATAAGGCCTGGAAGGTAAGCATGTCAATGATAATTCTGTTTTGGATTTTTAATTGGAAACTTGTATTCATCAGCCCTCATTGAAGGAATGAAAAAAAGTAAAAGCTCCTAAAATAAACAGCACTTAGAATTTAAACTCTCATGATCCAATGCACATTCTTAGAGGACGAGAGCATACCACTCTTATTGTTGCCTCCACCAGTAATAAACCAATTCTCTCCAACTGTCACACCAGCATGGCCAGCACGTGGACTTGGTATTTCACCCTGTTGGGTAGGCCTTGACCATTCCATCTACAAAATTAGAATAAATCAAAATTACCAGTTATACATAAAGAATCTCACTTGAGCATTTTTGCAACAGCTAGAAACTTAATGCATTGTCTCACGGTTTGTAAATCAAGGACATGAAGATCATTGAAGCAAGTAGCATGTGAGCCTCCGCCAAAAATAAGAAGGTAGCGTTCAGCATGTACTGCAGCAGCATGATCAGACCTTGGAGAAGGAGGCACTCCCCTACCAAAAGAAAAGAGCAATGTAAATGAACATGGATTCTACTTAACTTAAATTGGTAAGACCAGGTATAATGCCACTAAGCACTTGTGGAGAGAAGCACTCAAGGAGAAACATTAAGAATGTTATATACATATTCTCAAAAACATTATATACATGTTAAAAATTATAAACTATCAAACTTTTGACACCGGGAGATTGCATCTATGCACACAACATTAGAAGCAAGTTAGGTTGATAACTTGTTCTTTTTTGAGATGCATAAACTTATAACAAATACACACAAATGGTGACCAACTGGTTCGTCCATCAACAGGCAAGCAACAAAGTATAAGGGAAAATAAAGATGCTTAAATTTCCTGAAAGCATCTTACAATGTGCCCATTTCATCCCAAGTCATGGTTTCTAAGTCTAGAATGTGAAGATCATTCAAGAGAGATCGATTTGCATCTTGTCCACCAAATATGACTAAGCTTGTCCCAGCAAGGATAACTGAATGACCTCCACGAGATAACTGCATGAGCAAATGTGAACTGATTTTTAATCAAACAAGAAGCACAAAATAATTAGGTACTTGATACCTCTTTCATCTATACTTGAGTTGGAAATGGATAAAAGCAGAGATGATCCATGGCATATTTGACCTATGCTATGTTTAGTTGGGGAGAGGTGGGAGGAATAAGTGAATGTGGAGAGCTAAGAGTTATTTCTCTTGTTTGATAAAAGGAAATAGAAGTGAACTAAAATGGGAGTAGAAGTGGAGGTGTGTCCTTAAGTTCTCCCATCCTTCCAAACAAGAGGAAGTGTATCACGTTTACTTCGTTTCCAACCACACCAAATAATGAACCAAATCATCAATACTTCATCTGAAAAGTAAACTAGTTATCTCTCCTCCTCCACCCCCACCCAAAAAAAAAAAAAAAAATTGAACCGAACATACTATTAAAGTTTCATGCTGTGGAAAATATAAAAAAATGAGACAAGAAAAGAAAATTGCAAGAGGAAAAGTAACCCTGAAGGAGTTCAATCTTAGAATTGAATGTACAGAAGAAAACAGCATTTTAGATGGGTAACATCTGAAAGAAGTTATCAAAATCAGAGGTAGGGATGATATAAAATTTGAAGCCACTTAGAGGGAAACAGTATCGTGACATAAACATATATACCGGCGGCTTTCCATAAGTCTTCAAGGTTGACCAAGTATGCGCTGGCAGATCAAACACCTTCACTGGCAAATGAACGGAACATCGCATTAAGCAGCAAAACAAATATTCAAGTGCAAAAGATTCTAAAAATGTCTATATGTGGACAGCAATACTTCTCTAATTAGCACCCCCAATTTGTTATCAAGATAGTTATTAAGCAAGATTACCAACAAACACCAAGAAGATAAAGTTCCTAGCCAAATATGTGAGCTCTTAAATCATATACTGTCAAATAACATGATAGGAAGATACCTCTAAAGCGGAAGCAAGTTCCATAGGACAAGTGTGAAAGCAATGTTAGAGAACAATGAATGGTGCACCTTATCAGGATGAGTGTCAAATAAAATGGGACAGAGGGAGTAACTTGGACTGAATAAGAAACTTAAAAGTGCACTTTTTCATCTAACCTAAACTTAATTTGGTTTGTGAGCTTCACTTAAATGTCTTTTACTTCTATTTCACTTAATTATAGATTTTTTGGATTACTTTGTTCATGTAATTGTTTTTTTCTGATTGTATCTTTTCTAGCATTACATATATAATATTTTATTTTTTCCTTCATTGCACCTTTCTTTACTAAAGCACACTTTAATTGTGCTTTGAACTTAAAGCCCCAGCAGACCTTGGGTGCTTTTTCGCACATTTTGCTTTTGACAACACTCTACTAAATCACATCTTACACTGTTCTTCTACGAATTCAAGGTAAATGTAATCAAACTTAACAATATGAACAAACCTTGCATAGTTTCAGAAGGATCTTTTGTATGTCCACCAATTGAAATGAGCTTATTTCCTTCCCATGGTATCTATAAAATACAATAGAAATACCCAATTAAAACAAAAAAAAGGAATACACAGATGCACACACTCGCTATATATATATATATAGAGAGAGAGAGAGAGAGAGCAACTGAATGAGCTAAGAGGGATTTCATACTCAAATGAAAGTTCAATCCTTGTGCAAATAAAGCACAAAGGGGTGTCATTACCACAGTATTAAACCAATATCTGTACTAACCAGGGCGTGGCCAGCAAATGGAGCTACTGGCACTTGAGAAGCTTCGCCAGCTGTTTTAACCTCTAATTTAGACCATGTCCAACTTCTCAAGTCCAAAGCCTGCAATGACCCTCAATCTGAATCAGAGACATTGAACACCAAGATACCAAAGAAGAATAGTTACAATTTTCTCAGGGATTTCTTTTTTCTTTTAAGTAAAGGGTAACGACAAAATCACAGAAAAGGATGAGATGCTTGTATTAAGCCTAAAAACTAGCTGTGAAGCAGAACCACCAATAAAGGGTAGCCAGAGTATAAAAGATTTGCTCATTCATGATAACTAATAATTAAGAAATCATTGATGATCTTCTAGAAATATCAAAGACCACCTTATGCAGATCACCCACCTGGAGATCACTAAGGTAACGTCCATTGTGATTCCCTCCAAATATATACATCTTATCATCAATAACGGCTGCTCCATGCTGTAAAAGTAGATTGAAACTATTTGAGAAAATGAAAATTTAAAAAAAAAATTAAAAAAATGCAGAACCGACACCTCGTATCGAGCTTTTGGCCGTGGACCAGATATAGGAGGTGCAACCCATTGGTCATACACACCAACTGCACCAAAGCCTACTGATACAACATCTTTATCCTGAGGTTCTGACAGGTTCCCATTTTCAGCAGGAATAGTTTTTGTCTCAGGAAGAACATTTCCATTTTCGGCAACTGGCTCAGCTATTGTATCATTCTGAACCAAAGAGGAACAGGGACATCAAATAAAAGGAAAAATTATGTACCTATTCTCTACCTCCTGCAAACTTTCAATAACATAAGTTTACTTATTCCACACAAAAAAAAAAGAGAAGCAGGAAACAATGAGAAAAACAGAAGCGGAATAAGCAAGAACAAAGAATCATATAAACTAATACATACTCACATTCTTTTCCACCTGAACTGCAGGTTCTGAAACAAAATTTGAGGCCCTTGAATACCATCCTGGATCTTCTTCCTACCATAACGAATTAAAGAGTTTAATTCAAACTCCCAAATTAACAAGAGTTGGATAAAATTGAATAGCTCTACACAAACCTCCAATATTTTCACAAAAAGACGCATTGCCTCTGTAGAAGCCATGTTTCCAAGCCCATTCCAGCTTCACAAATACGAAACCTCTTAGTACACATATTCAAGCCACATAACAGTCAATGGAATACTTCGTACTAGTACGGTAGAAAAAACTGATCTGCACAGGCCTCTAAGACCATATGGAAAATAGAGGATCAAATTAAAGAAGAGGAGGAGAGAATGAGAGAGTGAAAGATGAACCAATCAAAATTATCACTCCATATTGGAAACATCTCCAATTAACTGCCAACTAACAAGCCACTGCAGCAGGAGAAATATAAAACCCCACATAGAATAATACAACATTTGGTTGCTTGCATAAGGAATATAATTGCCGCGTTATTCATTGCAGTGTTTGGTTGGCGGTATCAAATAATATCCACATTAAGTTATGTGGGAACCTATGAATAATTGTATGCGGGATAGAATGCAGTATAGGAATATGTGTATTAGCAATGCTGAGATTAGACTATTTAAAGACAAAACTGTCCTAGTAAGTAATTCTTGTAAAACAATAATCCCTTCATTATTAACCACCGCATAACAAACTATCATTATTAATCACTACATAAATAATATCAGATTATAATCCCCACAAACTAGCATGTGAACCAAATGACTGCTAATAGTAATAATGTATTGATTAGCAGTCAGTTTGCATACACGTCTTAGAACACTAAACTATAGGTTTTACAGAGACATAAAGAACAACAAGCATCTGCGCATATCGCATTGCATTAACAAGTAAACAAAAAGGTAACTAGTAACCAACCTAGATAACAAGAGCAAATTTAGGTAATATGCCAATCATAGAGTTGATTCAAACAAACCTTTTCCATTTGCCTTGTTCTACTGGACTCCAACTTCTAGGCTTAGGAATCTTACAAGGTCCTACAGTTGCCTGAACCAAGTAGAAAATAAAAACAAAAAACCTTACACAAGGAGCCAGAGCTTTCACAATTCCACGAATAAGTATACACTGTATAAACAACACAATGAAAAATCACATTCAACACGCCTTCAATTTTATAGCCAATGCCTATAATTTGATGTGATTCGGACATGACCCCTCTAGATCTATGAGAATTTGAACCAAAAAAGTTTGTAAAACAGGCTTTCCAATTGAATTATCACAATTAAACGCTTCATGAAGTTAATAATAAAGCTAAGACACTGTAATTCACATAATGCAGCACTAGATCAAGCCATTGAAAGAACTCGAAGTACACAAATGAAATTCCGTGTAGAACAGAAGAGGTAAATGAAACCGACAGAAAATGTGAAGGACCTGTTGGTAGAGGGCATAAAGTAGAAGAGCACCGTCGTTGGAGAACTTGGCGCTGACATCTTTAGTAGAGGAATCGGGAGATCCATCAAAACCAGCATAGGCTGCCGCTGCATAGAATCGCTCCGGATACGCGAGGCCAGAGCTTACCCTCGCCATCGCCGCCATTTCACTTCTCTCTATCACTCCTCTGAAATTTTGTGCTTTTCTTCGGATCACAATTTCAGATCCTGATCAATGAATTGTAGAACAAGGTGAAAGGTTGGACTAATGGTTCTAATTTCCTTTTTCTTTTTTTCTTTTTTTTCCTTTTTTGGTTTACCGTTTATATATCAGAAGATTCAAGGGGTGATTTGAATTGAAATTGGACAGAATTCTAGGGACAACGTTTTAGTGTCGTACTTTTTGTTTTGGGAATTGTACTCTCCCTAATGGTTGGGACTTGGGATACGCTAAGCGAGTCCGGAATCAAAATGTGGTTCTTTTTTACGCAAAGAATCCAAATAAGTGGAGGGGGGAAGAGAATCAAAGTATATATAACGCCCAAAAACTGGACGCTATACATTAACGATAACTCTGCCGTTAATGTATAACGTCTAGTTTTTGGCGCTATACTGCAAATGCTGACAGTGTCAGGTATAGCGCCCAAAAACTGGACGCTATTCATATTTTTTTTTTAAATCCGTTTTGTTTCTGGACACAATAATTCAAATCCCGGCTAGCCATTTCCTATATAAAGAGGTTAAGATTGTAAGAAAAATCATTCAAAATTTTTTTTAAGTCTCGTTCAAACGTTTCTTGCTGTTAAATTCTCCAGCATTTTTTCATTATGTCTGAAGAACGTCGAATAAGAATTTCATTATATTGGGGGGTGAGGTTGTGATGGAGAATAACTCTGTGAGGTACAGTTTACCTGCACAGTGTCATGTTAAATTGCCACTTACAATGGAGTACGATAAATTGATATCGTTGTTATGCAAAAAAATGAGTGTGAGGAAACGTTCAGTGATTCTTAAAGTAACCGGAAGATATACGTATTCCGTCACTCCGCAAGGGGTTGCTTTTTACTCGGAGTTTAACATCGACGATGATGAAACTTTGAGTGATTTTTTGAGGACTCCGGATGAATGCCGGGAATTTCTTGTAATCACAATGTTGGAGATGTACGTCAAGGTCGAAGACGTTCCCAAAAACGAGGTTGCGCATAGTAGGGATAACCCCCAGACATCGGGTGGTTATTCTGGAGCAGTTTTTCCCAGACAGGTTCCGGATGAAAGAGTTTTCCTTGATTTAAACTTATCACCTCCGGCGAATGAGCAGCGAGAAAATAATTTCTATCCTGCTTTCCATAATTCACAAGACGAGTGGTAAACTTCAATTTTTATTTGTGTTAATTATGTACATTTTTGGTGTATTGAATTTGTATTAACACTCATATATTTAACAGGGGGTACCAGCCGGATATGAATTTTACAAGTGGTCCATCCGGTAGTCATCACCTAATTGAAAACGTCCATCATGGAATTTCATCACATTACGACTTGTAAGTGAAGTGATATAGCTATATGGAAAGTATTTATTAATTTCAGTAGCTTATATTTTTGTTGGTTGTGCAGTGAAAACCAGCAAGTTGAACCACCCGTACTCACTCAATTGCCCGTAAGCGACGTATTAAATCGGGATCTGGCAGATGCACAGAGTGAGGAAGAGAACAGTGATTACGATAACAATGCCGATGAATCCGGAGACGAGACACCCTTTTCTCGTGAGGATGGTGATGAGGAGGAAGGACCTGATTTGAAGAGAGAGTATGCTCCAACCCCTCCCCCCTAGACGAAGAGTGTACGAGTCCGAAGTGTCGTTTCATTCAAGAGATATTCCTTACATTAATAACTTGCCCAGCATGCCGGATGTGGAAGCTCTTACAAGAGATTTTGATGAAATTCGGACAGTAATGTGGGATGAGTCTAGACCAATGGTGCTTGCAAAGGGCATGTTTTTTCCTGATAAAGCGCGCGTAAGCAGGGATTGTAAAATGCACAACGTAAAAGAGTGTCGTGAG
Organism: Nicotiana knightiana; assembly: GCA_005239525.1. NCBI lineage: Eukaryota > Viridiplantae > Streptophyta > Magnoliopsida > Solanales > Solanaceae > Nicotiana > Nicotiana knightiana. Next base: position 6,253 of record ML385737.1, on the reverse strand, counting down.
ATGCAGGTATGGGAGTCAAGTCCGTTGGTATATAAGGTTGTTTGCCGTAGTGGTTTTGGCCATGTCATTGGATGTTGCATGCGACCAAGAAGAAGACAGGTCTGTGGAAAGTGGGTAAATACATTCCCACCCATACATGTGAAATTGACACATTTAACGGGAATCACTTCAACTTGGATATTGACCTGATTTCTCTTGTACTTATTCCGCACCTCGAAGCGTCCATAAGGTATAAAATCAAAGAGTGCATTACATCAGTCCACCAGGAATATGGCCATACCATTACGAAAAGAAAGGCATTTCTCGGGCACAAACGAGCGTTTGAAATTGTCTACGGTAACTGGGATAAGTCATTTGCATCTCTGTCAAAGTACATGGCCGCACTGCAGCACTTTAACCCCGAGACGGTTGTTGAATGGAAGCTTGAGCGGAGTCCGGAAAAACTAGAATATATATTCAATTACGTGTTCTGGGCTTTTAAACCAGCAATTGATGGATTTTCGCATTGTCGGCCCGTAATATCCATAGACGACACTCATGTCTATGGAAAGTACGATATCAAGCTATTGATAGCCATGGCAGTAGATGCTAATGGACATATATTTCCTATAGTTTTTGGTGTTTGTGCCAATGAAAGCACAGGGACGCGGACGCTATTTTTGAACCATTTGAAAGAGCATGTTGTCAAACAACGTTTCGGTATTTGTCTAATATCTGATCGGCATGGTGGTATCTTAAGTTATGTGGAGAACTTGCCTGCATGGCAAGAACCTTATGTATACCACCGTTACTGTGTGAGGTACTTTAAGGCCAATTTCCAAAAGGCATATCCCAACAAGGATCTACATGATTTGATGTGGATGACAGCGATAGACCACCACCACCATATATTCCGGAGGCACATGGAATCTATCAAGCAAGAAGACGAGGCAGCCTATTGTTGGTTAATGTGATATCACCCTGAAAAGTGAACTTTGCATGCGGATGGTGGCAGACGATGGGGAATTCTAACTACAAACGTGTCAGAGTCTTTCAACAGGTTATTGAAGTCGGCAAGAGGATTGCCTGTCACAGCCATGGTACAGATGTCGTTCAAGCAGACGGCGGAGAGGTTTGTTGAACGGTCTGCAGCTGCAACGACATTGATGGAAAGAGGTGTTGAATTTATGCCAGTGCCGATGAAGAGATTTGAGAAATACAGACGGCGAGCACATTGGCATTTATTTTTGCAGTATGATAACGAAAGAAATGTTTTTGAAGTTCGTACCACTATCCATCAAAATCGGGGGAATAATGTACATACAGTAAATGAATCATCAAAGTTATGCTCTTATGGGAAATGGTCCATCTACCACATGCCTTGTTCACATGCCATCAAGTGTTTTCAATGTATTGGTTTTGGGGAGACCACTATGTTGATCAACAATATAGTGTTGCCAAGTATCTAAACACATATAGTAGGCAGTTGCAGCCAATGGGTGTTGAGCATTATTGGCTGCCGAAACCATTTAAAATGGTTTGCAACAAGTCCTATTTGCGTCGAATACAGGTGCAGAAGAGAATGCGTAAACGGAACCAAATGGATGTTAGTGATAACGTTTATGCACGCAAATGTGGTATATGCTCGCAAACAGGACACGACCGTCGAAAATGTCCTTCAAGTGGGTTGGGTGGCACTCGTGGTGGGTGTTCTTCTAGTGTGCCTAACTATCCATGAGTTTATGTTGTAATAATTAGTTGTTTTGTTTATGTTGCAAGATTTATGAAATAAATTTATGTTTGTTAATTATGATTTAAACTTTTCCATTTTAGTTTTTTAAATGATAATTTAATAAAATTATGTGTATATTTAGCGCGGTTAATTACTACGTTAATTATGTGTGTTGTCTTGTCGAATTGAAAAGGCTGACCAATTGACATAAAGTTGTCTTGTCTTGTACATATCATGATATTTAATACACAACATATAGCGCGATTAAATAGTACGTTATGTATGCATTCAACGCGGTTAAATACTACGTTATGTGTGTTGTCTTGTCGAACTGAAAAGGCTGACCAACTGACATAAAGTTGTCTTGTCTTGTACACATCATGATATTTAACACGCAAAATATAGCGCATTTAAATAGTACATTATGTGCATTTAGCGCGATTAAGTACTACGTTATGTGTGTTGTCTTGTCAAACTGAAAAAGCTGACCAGCTGACATAAAGTTGTCTTGTCTTGTACACATCATGATATTTAACACGCAAAATATAGCGCGATTAAATAGTACGTTATGTGTGTATTTAGCGCGGTTAAACACTACGTTATGTGTGTTGTTTTGTCAAACTGAAAAGGCTGACCAGCTGACATAAAGTTGTCTTGTCTTGTACACATCATGATATTTAACACATAAAATATAGCGCGATTAAATAGTACGTTATGTGTGCATTTAACGCGGTTAAATACTACGTTATGTGTGTTATCTTGTCGAACTGAAAAAGCTAACCAACTGATATAAAGTTATCTTGTCTTGTACACATCATGACATTTAACATGCAAAATATAGCGCGATTAAATAGTACGTTATGTGTGTATTTAGCGCGGTTAAACACTACGTTATGTGTGTTATCTCGCCTATAAATAACGGGCTCATTCTAGTAATTTTGTATGCTCAAGAATTACTAATAACAAATATTTCATTAAAAGTAAGATTTTTTTAACGCACAAATGTCTCAACCTCTTCGCACACCAAGGTGCAAGTGTGGAAAAAGATACATGATGCAATCTTGTTGGGACAGTGGTGAAGTTGGACGCTACTACTGGCACTGTGTGAACCAGTTTTACAAGGTTCCCGACAAACCTATTTGCGATTTTGAGGAATGGGTTGATGAACCATGTTATCAGCAATGCTACAAAGAATCTTTGCAGCATCTTCATAATTTGTGTTTAAGACAATTGGAACATGAAAAAGGAAGTAAAAGAGAGATTGCAAAGTTGAAGGCGAAACTGGAGTAGGTAGAAGAAGAAAAAATAAAATCCCAATGGAATTGTGAAGCCCAAAAGGAACGTAAAAAATAATATAAACGGGAACTTGCGGAGGTGAAGACGAAACTGAAAGAGGTAGAAGAAGAAAAAGAAAAACTAAAAGAACAATTTAAGTGGTTGGAGCGGAGAATAAAGGGCTGCCGGGTCTAAACATTGACATGTATGTGTTTAGTGTATTTTTCCCACATCATGTATTTTTATTATGTTGGCCTGTTATGTTTGTGTTCTTGCTGTAGTAATGTTTTCCTTGTTTGTTGTACTGAACTTTATTTTAATTGTACTGGAAGTTAAGTTTTAGTGCTGGTGTTGTTATATGAAACTATCTAACGAAAAGGGAACTAAAAAAGTAATGGGCATATTATATAAATATTGTTGTTAATGTACACAAAAATATTATTTACACCAAATACAAAAAAAAAAGAAGGAAGGCTGAATCAATGTGTCCCGCATCCGGTGTGTCTCAACGCAGCCGTTGGCCTGAGGCGCATCCCATCCCGCCCGGGTACGCTATCAGGATCATCATCATCAAGTCGTCTCCTTATAGCCGGATGCGGCGCCGGATGACATATATCAGTGGTGCTGTCAGGATCGATGTAAGACGTCGTCGGTCCAGTAGAAAGCTACATAAGAATAGAAAGCTCAATATAGAAAAGTACATAACAATTCACAACAATTTAAATTGTCTTACCATGATCTCGGCTGGCTCCTGAAGGTAATCATATGTCGCAACCACGTCAGCATCCCATGAAGCCTTAAAAATGTAACTAATAAAGTTAAAGAAAATAAATAAGTTACAGTTAAAACAAATTCAAATTCAATACTAATAAACTCATACATGCGCATGTGATGAGGATCCATAACTCAGTCGGCGCCCACTATGCAAATCTCAGATCGGTCGATCCTCATAAATGGTAGACGGACCTGAGAAGTATATACCCCAATCCACTCCTGGAATATCCGTGCCCGTGGTCAATAATTGACCTGATGGGGTCACCTACGATGTCACTGGAGTGAGATGCACCCCATGCCACTTGCCATAGCAGCAACAACATCATCAGCAGGAGCCTCAACGCCCCTTTTCTGGGGACCACCTCCTCTCCGCCCATGACCACGTCGTCCGGCACCCTAGCCTCGTCGGGCACCACCAGCTCGTGGCACACCACGACCTCGCTCGTACTGCGCTGGGTCCACATAATCAGGCTCATGTGCCAAATACTGATCCGATCGGGCTCGATGCAGTGTCCGGGCAGCCACCTCCATGAATTGACGACGATAATCATGCATGGCCACAAGATCGTGGACATGGCTCTGCATCTGCAGTCCCATCTGATAGACGGTATGCAATCCAATCGCCTGCACAAAGTAAGAAATATAAACTACATATTTGGCACTAAATAACAGGTATATAATTAATAATAACTTAAAACATACCAGGGCCTCGTGTCTCCCGACGTATGGGACATACCGACCGTGTGCCGGATGAATAGGGTTCCCGATAAAAAGTCGAGTAACAAGGCGGTACCATGGCATATAATCCTGAATAGGCACCTCCTGTATCTGCGTAGGTGGGGTCAACTCATCTCGCCTGTCCCAAATACCCATCTGCGCATTAAGCCATGCCATAAATATGTCGTTCGCCTTAGACCGATCATCACTCTGATAATGTAAAGCATGCCAGACAGGCTGTCTCGGTATAGACTGCGGCAAGCCAAACTGACAAAGTACCCACTCGGAGGCATGATGCTCGATAATATCGAGGCATATGAGCGGGACAAAAGTCCTACAAATATGTCGGCCGGACGAGCAATAAGCTGGAAGGGTACCGATCAAATCCTCGTTGTACGTCCAGATGAACTATCAAATAAGAACATAAACTGTGAGTATGCGCAACACTAAGTTAATCTATACCACGTAAGTTTAGGTAGATATTCACCTGTGCACCCTCCAGCAGATCCAACACATCCCTGCAGAGGGGGATATTATGATGGGCATCATACTCTCGTGCAAGTGTACGACGGAGAACCCACCTCCTGGCTAGAGGGAGAAACAGAGGTGCTACAGTAGCAGGTAACTGTGGTAGAGGTAGCTGAAACTGCATAAATCGCTCCCAGGCCCAAACCTAACATACAAAGTTGACGTAAGGTATAAGATTGATTCTAACTAGGTAGAGTTGTAACTAATGAACATATTATTTGAATATGTTGTCACTTGTAGAAGCGACAAAAAGCCACAACGTCTCTCTGTGTGCCCATGCAAGCCCGACACATCTGCCTGTACAAGTATGCGAGGACAGCACCACCCTAGCTGTAAATTGTTGTATCCTCGAACCGCCCAATATGATGAAGAAAACAGAGGCTCACTAGGTTCCCCGAATTGTTCGGGAACAAGACCCCCCCAAATAGAAGGAGCAACAACAGCCTCGTATATCGTACAATATCCTCCTCTGCTGACTCGGCAGTGATAGTCTCGTGGATCTGCTCCAAGTACTCTCTAATAGGGGTCAACTTCGTACGACTGGCCCCAGACGATACAGTCTCGTCTTGTGGCATGAAACCCGCGAGCCTGTGCAGCATATCCCAATAATCCGCCCGCGAATAATATCTCATGGCCATAGGCAGTAAAACGGGCAAGCCATATAAAACCTCAGCGTCCTGCATCATGATGGTGGCCTCGCCGATGGGCAGGTGGAAAGTGTGCGTCTCCGGTCGCCAGCGCTCAATCAACGTTGTGATGAAATCCAAGTCGAGCTGTATCCGACCGATCTCTATAATCCTATAAAATCTCAACTCCTCCAGGTACTGGACTACACGGGGATGTAGAACTCTATCCCTCAAAAAGTCCCACAAGTCATCCACTCTCCTAGCGCGGAAAGTCTGTGTTATTCATTGTCCGTCCCATATAAAATCGGATCTATGCTGGCCCTGTAGGACTAATAGATCAAACGACCAAGGGTCGGGATGTATGGTCGCGTCCATGTCATCAACTGTATATTAAAACAACATCAATTGTATGTTTAATCTGTAAATTAGATAATAATTTTTTAAGATACACAGTTTTTAGAGTTATACAATATTTATACCTATGGGTTCCATGCTCGATATTTGAGTCTCAGTAGCACCAAACTATCATAAATAATTATGTGTGTCAAATTCAATATTTTTTATAATGTTGTGTGTTTGTTTTATAATTTAAGTTCATAATTTTTAATTATTTAATTGTACA
>ML385735.1:16862-44507 GCA_005239525.1 Nicotiana knightiana | reverse complement strand
TACCTAAATATGCACTCTCTCTCAAGTAGATACATACTAAATAGGCACAGCTAATTGATGGCCATTCAATTAACTACAACAAGAACGTAGTTGAACAAATAGAGATGAACAATCAACCAAACTGTATTAATATCACCGTAAGTTTATACCCCAACGGGTTCCACCAAAACCCTAGATTAAGAAACTTAGCTACTCATATTCATAAGAACCAATTCTAAAATAACTTGCATAATTGAACTACAAAATAATAAATAAAAGCTATAAAAATCAATATTTTCATCACTGAGTAGTAATCCACAAGTTTTTCTTCACTTCAATGGCTCCTCTTTTTTCAAGTTGTGTTTTTGGGTCTATTTATATGTTTGGGATAAACCCTAGTTGTGTAGGAGACTTCTATTCCAACCGGGAAACACTTAAAACCTTTAAAACTCGAAATTGACCGGACCTCGGGACCCAGGTGTTTGGGCTCAAACGCCCCATGAAAGCCAGGAAAACCTGGCTTTAGGGCTCTAACGCCCCATTAACGCCAGGCTGACCCTGGCTTTAGGGGCCAAATGCCCCACTAACGCCTGAGTTGGCCTGGCTTTAAGGCCAAAACGCCCGGCTATAGCCCGGGTCACTCCTTTTCGATTCTTGATCGTATTTTCGACGTTCATGCATCCATTTAGCTCGGTTTCCATCTCGAATGCACCTACACACGAAATAGACTCCATTATGCACATAAAAAGTGTATTTTTATCATTAACACACATAAAATGTACGTCAATAACGTGTTAAACCATGAATTCTAGCCACGCATCAATACCTCACACTTAAACATTTGCTGGTCCTCGAGCAATCAAACTACACTCATGTACACAACTTATTAAGCACATCCCTTAACACGTTATACCAAGAATTTTTAAAACAGTTTAACCACAAAGGTGTGACATCCTCGCCTCAATAATCGACTCACAAACACCATGCTTTATTTACATTCCACTCACTACTCTAACATAGAGGTCAACAACATTACCTTTCCTTCATGAATCGTGTGCCCTCACCAAATCAAAGAGCTAGTTCCTCACACAATAAAATTTAAGAACACTTAGGAACTCAGGATAGAAAGAATTCACTCGCTCTCAGAAATAATATTCATATGCCACAAAAGATGCACCATAGGCTTGCCCGTACTACTCTACTAATCGAGCTCATTCAGTCTAGGATCAATTAGGACTTTATTTGGTTGTAATGTAGGCTGCGGAACGGGTAGGATACATTTGGATATAAGAGTGACTACACCTCCCTAAGCACATTAACACATATAATTTTGCATTCAACCTCAAACTTATATTAAGACAAACTCCACCTTTACATCAATGTTATTACCCCATACTTCTTTAAGCACAATTACATTAATAGTCACCACATATATTTTTCTTTCACAACAATAAACCTGTTTATTTTATTTATTTATTTTTTTTCTTTTTCTTTTTTTCTTTTTTTTTTCTCAAGTGACTCTTACTTTTTCAAACAGTGCACCTTTCTCCTTATTTCAATTACTCCCCTCAAAAACCAGCCTACCACCCCACACTTTAACTTTTCCATATTTCATCACTTTCTCAGTGCTTACGAGAGGTGACAATGTTAAAATATATGATTGTTTCAAACAAAGGGTATGGCTTGTAATGTGGTTGCCAAAGAAACATGATTATAGGCTCAACGGGGTTAACAACGATACATAACAACTAGGTGGGTACAATATATATATAGATGGCTCAACAAAGAAATGCCTATATCACTTCCAAGACTGAATAAAACTTCTATTTCGCTTTGCACACACACGGGGCAAGTTCTAGACATCAAATGCAATGCATAGAATAACATACAAACCTCACACACACTTGGCACATAACTCACTCAGGATTTGATCTATCACGATACTCCAGTCAAAGCAGTTTAAGCAAATCTTAAGAATTCCTGATTTACGGTATTTATCCTGGAGTCAAAAGATTGAGCCTAAGCGTCACAACCAAAGTACTGACTATCCTTAAGGCATTAGTATGTTTTGAGATATTGCTACTATTAAGCCCTTAACCATGTGATTCCTACTCTTAAAAATTAAAAACTACCTACACCCGGTTCAATTAAAAACCCTTGGAAAAGAACCGTGGTCCAAAGAAAAACCAAGGGGGAATTACTACACTACTTAAAACAAAAAATCTTTTTGGTATTTTCTCTAGACTTACTTCCTTCAAGAAAACTGTCTAGGAGATCCATCGTCAGGAAGAGTCCACATATTTCTAATTACATTTTTCTGCTTTGTTCTACTTTAAAAAAAGCTAAAACTACTAACAAGAAAGCACACTAAACACAACAAATCACAACAAATATGTACAACACCCCACACTTAAATCATGCAGTGTCCTCAGTGCATCACATATAGACAAAACAAGAAATAAAAGTAAGGTGCAAGAAACTCCCTGCTCACGTAGCGTAGACATCCTTTCCATTAGTTTTTACTTTCCATGCTCCTTCGAGCAAATTCTTTAATCACTTTATGTCTCCACTTTGAACTTATAAATTGGATCCCAAGTTTTGAATCTGCTCTATGATCATACTCCTGGGGTGGTGGAACAAATATGCCTGGCCCAATAATACAATGTAGTAATCTGCGCTTCTTGGCCTTTCGATGAAATGTGTACTCCTTACTTTCTGGCAAGAAGAATTCCAGAATGTAGGCATCTTGTTCTTTATCCCTAAACTCTTCAGGTGGTTCGGATAACTCTTTTTGCATATCATCATCCAAACACAATGTGAAACAATGGTTGGAGTGTGTACCAACATCCTCAACACTAACGACACTAGATTCAACAAAGTATCATTGATGTCCTTGGTTAACTCTAGTATCTTTTCTACCACATCTGCATCCTTCAATTTCAGTTCTAACCTGGGTGGTTCTTCAATAGATGGCCTGGCTGGCGGGTTCTCTCTTTCCTCTACGTATAGTGACTCAAACTCGAGAGCCTTTGGCCATACCCCTTTTTCCTCAAGTGTTAATACCCAATCTGCCAGTTCTTCACCGTTCATATCATTTAGATTCATCAAACATTCATCCAAAGGGTCCCCAACAGTCAGGGATGCATCATCTTTTTCTGAGATCACATTCACAGCATCAATAAGAGAGCAGTTGACGAAATCACTAGGTTGCCTCATAGACTTCTGATGTTGAAAGTGATTTCTTCATCATTGAGCCTCATCATAAGTTTACCAGTCTCACAATCGATAAGAGCTCTGCCTGTGGCCAAAATTGGCCTTCCAAAGATTATGGGAATTTCCTCATCCACTTTGCCGTCTTATATCACAAAATCAGCAAGAAATACAAACTTCTCCACTTGCACCAATACATCATCCAGAATACCCGACAGTCTCTTCACTGTCCTATCAGCAAGTTGCAACAGCATGGAGGTGGGTCTGGCTCTACCAATCCCCAGTCTTTTATATATGGCCAGCGACATCAGATTAATGTTGATCCCCAAGTCACATAGAGCTTTGGTGAACGCTATGTTGCCAATGGTATAAGGAATTGTAAAACTCCCTGGGTCAGACAACTTTTCAGCAATAGGGCATGCCACCACCGCACTACAAGTCTGAGTAAGGGTGATAGTAGCCAGATCTTGGAAGTAAACTTTTCTGGACATCAAGTCCTTCATCATTTTAGCGTAACCAGGAATTTCCTTCAACACATCAATCAATGGGATATTTACCCGTATTTGCTTTAGCATGTCCAAGAACTTTTTGTACTGTCCATCCTTTTGGTATTTGGCCAGCCTATGAGGGAATGGAGCTGGCGGTCTCTTTTTTCCAGTAATTTGGGCCTTTTCTTTCTCAGCCACCACCTCAACTACTGGCTTCTGAGCTATCTCCACTTCTTTTTCAGTCTCACTCTGTGCACTGGGTTCTCCTTCAGTAGGTTACGCTGTTACCTTGGTCAAGTTTGTTGAATCATCAAGTTCAATCGGCATGGGTACCCGTGTCTCGGCCTGTCTGCTTTCACGAGATCTCTCCAGTTGCAAGTTTAAGTCTCTGCCACTGCGGAGAGTCACTACCATCAGCTGCCTTGGGCACTAGTCCATAGGATTTACCTGAGTATCTGCAGGTAAAGTTCTAGGAGGACGATTGTTCACTTCCATAGATATATGGCCCAATTGTACTTCAATATTTATTGTAGCTGCATCATCTATATCTATTATCTCACTGATTTTGGCATTTGACCCAATAACCTGCTGCATCATAGCTTCTAACCTAGAAAACCCATCTTCTTACTTTCCCCCCTGTTGATGCTGAGGAGGGTGGTATGCTTGTTGTTGATTCTGATGGTTATAACCTTGTGTCCTCTGATATGGTACTGCATTACCTTGTTTTCCCCTGACACCCATATTTCTACTGCTCCGCTGTTGGTGGGGTGGTCTATATGGTTGAACTTGCTGACCCCAGTTCTGCCCCCCGTGTCTCTGGCTTCCATAATTTGACACATAATTCATATTTTCTGGATAAGGAGGGTGATGACATTCTACATTCCAGTGATTACCAAGTGGTTGACTAATGCAAGATGTGCATAAGCCCCCATTGGTTGTGTCTACGATGTGTACCTGCTATTTTTGTCCTGATTCTTCCACCTTCTTAGTAAGTATACTCATCTGTGTTATCAAGGTGGCCACGTTCTCTGCAATAGTATTAGATGGACCAAATGGCACTGAGTGAACTACAGGAGTAATGGGTGCATTCCTTGTTGTCCATCCTAAATTCTGTGCGATTTTATTAAGTAAGATTTGACTTTCTCTCCACGTTTTTCTCAAGAATGCTCCACCAGCCGAAGCATCAACATTTGCTTTAACAGTATCAGCCAACCCCATATAAAAATTCTACCCCAATATTTGGTCTGGAATACCATGATGTGGACAGATAACCAGCATCCCCTTAAATCGTTCCCATGTCTCTTGCAGTGTTTCAACTGGTTTATGTCTGAAGCTCAAGATTTCATCGATTTGTTGAGCAGTCTTGTTGGGTGGATGAAACTTGTTCACGAACTGTTTAACTAACTCCTCCCATGTGGTAATGGAATTGATGGGGAGTGAGTTTAGCCAAGTCTGGGCAGCGCCAGTCACTGAGAATGGAAACAACAACAGTTTTATTGCCTCTTGAGTGACGTTTGGCTGCCTCTGTGTTTTGCAAATTGACAAGAAGTTTTTCAAATGTTGCTGGGGGTCTTCGATGTATGACCCTGAGAATAGAAGTGCAGCATATTGTTTGTTATTTGGAGGGACTCGGCCTGTATCTGAGGGACCAGTATCGCAGTGGCCAAATTCTCAGTCGTGGCTTATGACCAGTCATATAAGGGAGCCTCTGCCCCTATTTGAGCGACTGGGTCTACCACATCATCCCCATTATTGTTCTAGTTGTGTGGATCTTCCATGTCGGTTCAATTTGTTCAATTTGTGGTTGATGTTTGCTTTTCCGGTTGGTCTGGTTTAGGGCATTGAAAACTTTCCCCAGGTCTCATAAGGCTTCAACTACTTCACCAGTCCTCGATGAGTTCCTAGGAATGCGCAACACGTTAGCAAACGTTAAACTTTCAATGTAAAAACGAAAATTTAAAGAAAATTGACTATATTTAAGAATTTTTTGTATTTCTTCCAACTCAATTGATAATACCGTTAACTCCCCAGCAACGGCGCCAAAATTTGATCACGCTCAACTATGTCTAATAAAATACTAAACGGGCGTTGCAAATATAATCCGGGGTATTATGCCCAGAGTCGATCCCACAGGGAATTAACGTATCAATCAAGTCGTTAGAATACACAACTTTTACTCAATCAATTCTCTCAAGAATTTTTGAATATAAATTGGTGATGTTTTACTAGTTCTACTGACAATAATAATAACTAACGATTACTAACAATGTGTTGTAAACAATTATGATAGAGGCCTAAGGATATGGTTTCCCCCATTGGTGAACTTACTTGGCATATAACTTGATTAATTATTTCTATCAATCATGAACACTCTATCTACCATAAATCTCTCTCAAGTTACGCTAGCTAGATTGCATTACAGTTCACTTTAGATTGCACCCGAAGTATCATTATTTCTAATCCAACTTCTAAACCCTCGGTTATGACTTTCGTCTATACTCTGGGAGTGGTGTTGTTCAAACAATACCTAAATATTCACTCTCTCTAAAGTAGATACATACTAAATAGGCACGGCTAATTGATGGCCATTCAATTAACTACAACAAGAACGTAGTTGAACAAATAGAGATGAAAAATCAACCAAACTGTATTAATATCACCATAAGTTTATCCCTCAAAGTGTTCCACCAAAACCCTAGATTAAGAAACTTAGCTACTCATATTCATAAGAACCAATTCTAAAATAACTTGCATAATTGAACTACAAAATAATAAATAAAAGCTATAAAAATCAATGTTTGCTTCACTGAGTAGTAATCCCCAAGTTTTTCTTCTCTTCAATGGCTTTTTTTTTTCAAGTTGTGTTTTTGGGTCTATTTATTTGTTTGGGATAAACCCTAGCCGTGTAGGAGACTTCTATTCCAACCGAGAAACACTTAAAACCTTTAAAACTCGGAATTGACCGGACCTCGGGACCCAGGCTTCTGGGCTCAAATGCCCCCTTAAAGCCAGGGCAGACCTGGCTTTAGGGCTCTAACGCCCCACTAGTGCCAGGCTGACCCTGGATTTAGGGGCCAAGCACCCCATTAATGCCCGGGTTGGCGTGGCTTTAAGGCCAAAACGCCCGGCTATAGCCCGGGTCACTCCTTTTCGACTCTTGAGCGTATTTTCGACGTTCATGCATCCATTTAGCTTGGTTTCCATCTCGAATGCACCTACACATGAAATAGACTCCATTATGCACATAAAAAGTGTACTTTATCATTAACACACATAAAATGTACGGCATATAATGTGTTAAACCATGAATTCTAGCCACGCATCATTGGGGCGTAACAAAAAGTGAACAACGTACGAGATACTCAGATGCAGAAGGTTGGGAATAGTCCATAATTCTGATAGAAGGCTAGAAATGCTGGGATTCAGTATCCAGAAATGATTGCAGCATCGTTAGTGGCATATCTTCCAGTCGATGGTGTCTACGTAATGAGAGGTCTAATTAAGAGAGTAAAGAAGATTTAGAGACGATGTGATGTCTTTCTTGATGTTTCAGAATAGCACAAGCAAATCTATGGTGCAAGCAAGTCGAAGGAAGGTTGTGAGTAGTACAAATGAATATGTGTAAGTCGCAAGCTAAATTATGGTAGAGAGACAAGGTTTTAGGAAGACCAGAGTAAGGATAAGAAAATGCGAGTGACAAAAGAGGACGAAAATGGATAAATCCTCGGGATTAAGACCAAGAAAACAAGAAGAGCTGATGGTTTCTCTAAGTTATAGAAAACTCAATATAGCCTGAATAAACTCAAAGGAGTCTAAGACTAGTTCTATATAGAAAATATGGAATGCAACCCTGGTAGTAGAATGAGGGTGTGATTGTGATAGATAAAGGATGACGTTTGGGCCTTCAAATTGACTAATGACTTGAAGAGGATTTTATGAATTGTACGAGATTAAAATACCCATGTAAGGTGAGTCACATTGGGATACTATAAAAAATATTTATGGAAGTATAGTATCGCTCCTAGGTGGATCAATCTAATCATTTCAGATGTTCCACGATGAGACGTAAGCCCAAGTGGCAGTGTTACATAAAAGGTCAAGTTATCAATGGTAGATTAAAGATAAATATTGAGGTGAATCAACAATGGAAGGATAAGAGGTACAAAGTATTATATGAGAGTAGGATGTCATTCTTAAGATAAACAGTAACGAGAAAGCATTAAAGAACTTAGATTTATACATTTATGATAAGAAGCGGGAGAGTAACCTGGAATTAGGTAGCAGGCATCGATAATAATAAAACCAAGGTAAGATTTATGGTATAGTATGACCTACCTAGATGCAGTAAAATTATACGGATGAATAACCAGGTATATGAAATAAGATATAACAATATTTGTAAGTTCGAAAAAGTACCGAGAGAAGAACCTCAGTATACCTATAGATGCCCAGAGGGACATCGTATTAAGCTTTGTATATGTTTACAAAAGTGAGGCCCATAGATTGGCTAAAAGCTGAAGGAACAAAGGAGAGAAGAGTCGCATAGACGCACTTACAAAGTCAGAGTCGTACATGATGCATGATAAAAGGTAGTTACAGTTACAAGATTGGAAGTATTCCTACGATGAGTCGTGGTGTGAGAAAGAGGCTAAAAGGGGAATGCCCTGGCCTTTGGGATTCATTCACATAACAGTTGCCTAGACGGCAAGAGGAGAACTAAAGTATTCATAAGAGCTATGGGTTATGAGAATGATAAGTGCACCAGTCAACATTCAAGGACGAATGTTCCAAAGGGGGGAATGATTTTACACCCTATATTTTCATACATGAAAGTACGCCATAAATAAATTGATGAAAGCTCGTAAATGAGATGTTACATCCTGCATTTTTGTACGTTAAGGTTTAATCGTACGTTAATCGACATAAGTTCGGGAATGAGATTATTTTGGGATTATAAGTATTACGCTACTTCACACAAGGGATAAGTAAATTCATGAAGGTGAGAGGGTAAAAAAAATTTAAAAATATGAGTTTCGTCGAAGTTTGACAATTTGGGATAAAATATTGTAACGACCCGACCGGTTGTTTTGAGCATTTGCACTTCACTCGGTTGTTTGAGGTTATGAGTAGCTCCATGTAATGTATTATGATTTATGTGAATTGTTGATTTTGGTTTTCAGGTTATTCGGAATCGGTTTGGAAGAATGAGTTCGTTGTTGAAACTTTAAGTTGAAGAGTTAACCAATTTGGACTTTTCGAGAATTTGACCTCGGAATGGAGTTTTGATGGTTCCTTTAGGTCTATATGGGTATTTTGGACTCGGGCATACGCCCGGATTTTCATTTGGATGTTGCTAGAGTGTTTCAGCACAAGTTGGCAAAAATTGGATGTTGGAAGGTTTGGAAAGTTCATAAGTTTGACCAGAAGTTGACTTTGAGGATGTCTGATTCAGATTTTGGTTACGGAATTTGAATAGATTCGTCATGTCATTTGGGACTTGTGTGAAAATTTTGAGTTTATTCCGGGATGATTTGATACGCTTCAGTGCGTGTTTTGGAAATTTAAAAGTTCAAAGCTCATAGATTTCGATTTGAGGTGTGATTTGTCATTTAGATGTTTTTATGTGTGTTTTGAGTCCTCGAGTAGGTTCGTGTTATGTTATGTGAGTTGTGGGTATGAGTGGGCGGGGTCTCTAGGGGCTCAGGCGTGTTTTAGATTAATTTCTGATCATTTTCTTCAATATTGTAGCTGCTGGTTCTTGTGTTCCGCACCTGCGATTGGTATTGCGCAGGTGCGATGGCCGCAAAAGCGACAAAGACGTTGTAGATGCGATATGAGAGCCGGATGAGGAGGCCCGAAGAAGCAGAGAAAGGGGCGCAAGTGAGCCGAGTGAAAGCGCAGGTGCGAGTATCTTCGCAGATGCGGAGTTTGATACCGCAAGTGAAGGGGTTGCCGTGTAAGGCTATTTTTCATAGATGTAATGTTTTTCGGCAAAAACAGTGGTCGCAGGTGCGACAAATTGTCCGCAAATGCAGAAATTGCTGGGCGTAACCTATAATTCGAGGTCTTTGGTTTCTATCTTCATTTTCGAACTTTGGAGCTCGGATTGGGCGACTTTGGAGAGGAGATTTTCCACACAAATTTGGGTAAGTATTCTCTACTCATTTTTTATCTTATATCATGAGTATACCTTTGTTTTTGATAATTGGATTGCGAATTTTATAAAGAACTTGGGGGGTTTTGGCTTAAAGTTTCATAATATAATTTTTTATGTTTTGAACACCGATTTGGAGTCACATTTGAGTGAAACTAGTATGGTTGGACTCGTAATTGAATGGGCTGTCAGATTTTGTTAGATTTGTCAGGATCCGAGATGAGGGTCCGGGTTGGGCATTTTAGGCAATTTCGAGTTTTGATTCAAGATTTGACCTTTTTCGATTAGGGTTGGTTCCTTTAGCATTGTTTGATGTATTTGAGTTCTTTTGGTAGGTTCGAGTCGTTTGAACGTCACAACGCGCGATTATATGTTGTATTGGTTTCAGTTTGAGGTATGCTAGTGAATCAGTTATGGCTTACAGAGGTTGAGATCGAGGATGCCTCGAGTAAAGGAAATTTTGGATAAGGGTTGTGTTACACTCTTTGGGAACATGGAAATCAAGGAATGCTTGAGTGGTTATTCGTGAAGGATGTAGTGTTCATGGAGTAGAAATTTGCTCTGTTTCTTAGAGGTGTGAATTACTTCTTACAGTCTTGTGGTGCAAATGGGGCACATGTCGTTGGGTACGTTTGGGCGGTGCTATTGAGATTTGATGTCACGCCCCGAAATCCCACCATCGAGCTGTGATGGCATCTAACGTTGAACCCGCTAGACAAGCCAACGTGTATAGATAAACTAGCATATCAACATAAATTTAATAGGATAAACTAAAAGGTTCACAATTTAACAACAGAAATAATATGGTTTCAAGCTAAATAAGGACAACATAATAGAACAACGCGTAAATTTTCCCAAGTCACAAACTCACGAACTGTCTATAAGAGTGCTAAATACAAGTCTGGAAGGAAATACATGTCTGCCTCTGAAGCTAGAGGAAAAATAAAACATAATCGAAGACAAAAGGGATGGAAGAGACGCCAAGGCCCACGAATGCTAGCGGGTATACCTTGAAGCCTCTATGATAAGCTGGAAGACACTCCCACTAATGATGTCCTCCGGGTCCGGCTGCGTAATCTGCACAACATAAAGAAGTGCATGTGTTGCATCAGTACAACCGACCCCATGTACTAAGTAAGTGTCGAGCCTAACCTCGGCGAAGTAGTGAAGAGGCTAATACACGACAACAAAGTGTACATGTGCAGTTCAATAATATAGCAGAAACTAAACAATTATACAATTACGAGGAAAACATGCTGCGGGTAAGAGATAGCAAATACTGAAATAACAGAAACGAAGCAACAGTCTGAAATATCTGAAAATAATAACGGGAAATGACATCACAGATTAAAGAGTGAATGATGCGGCACGGAATGTCCCATCGTGCATAATAATAATGTAAAACACGGCACGAAATGTCCCCTCGTACATAATCAATATAAACACGGCACAAAATGTCCCCTCGTGCATAATCAATGTAAAACATGGCACGGAATGTCCCCTCGTGCATAATAACAATATAAACATGGCACGGAATGTCCCCTCGTGCATAATCAATGTAAAACATGGCACAGAATGTCCCCTCGTACATAATAGCAATATATACATGGCACGGAATTTTCCCTCGTGCATAATCAATGTAAACCATTGCACGGAATGTCCCCTCGTGCATAATAACAATATAAACATGGCACGGAGTGTCCCCTCATGCATAATCAATGTAAAACATGGAACGTAATGTCCCCGCATGCATAATAACAATATAAACATGGCACGGAGTGTCCCCTCGTTCATAATCAATGTAAAACATGACACGGAATGTCCCCTCGTGCGTAATAACAATCACAAACATGGCACGGAAATAAACAGAGTAAAAATAGATCCGGGAAAGGGAGCATCAATTAAATAATTTAATCCCGTCAAGGGAACATCAATTAAACAATTAAATCCCGGCAAGGGAACAATAACCGTTATCTCAACATCCCAATAAGGGAGACAATATCAGAGCAACAATGACCCGACAATGGTATATTTTAGTTGCTCTTTCTCTTTCTTTCACTTCATTTCATAATTTACTCTATTACTTGAGTGAATGCTCCAAAGGATACAATTATCTCATATACTTTCATCATTCATATTACAATCTGAGCCAATGCTCCAAAGCATACAATTATCTCATATACCTTCATCATTCGTATTACAATCTGAGCCGATGCTCCAAAGGATACAATTATCTCATATACCTTCATCATTCGTATTACAATCTGAGCCGATGCTCCAAAGGATACAACTATCTCATATATCTTAATCATTCGTATTAAAATCTGAGCCAATGCTCCAACAGAGTTTAAATATTACAATTCCCTTCACATACTCTTCACAACATATAGAAATCATTAATTAATCATGGAAATTACAACAAAATCAGAATATTCACAATATAAGAACTCACGGTCATGCTAGACACCAATGTATAGGTACTCGTCACCATGCATATACATCGTATTTGACAATTAGAAAGTAGCAAATTATACTCAACTCCTATTCCCTCAAGCTAAGTTTAGACCAAACACTTACCTCGGGTCCAAAGTATAGCAATCAACCACTAAGGATCATAAATATACGATTCTTACTTGATTTCATGGCCAATTCACAAAAAATTCTCAAATGATCACAAGTTCTAGGTCACTACCCAATTTCTTGAATGTTTGCACTAGTTTATGTAGTTAATTAGGCTAGGATGCATGCATGAAACAAATTTCCAGGTGGAATACACTTACCTTATGAGACCTGGTTGATAGCTCTTAAAAATGGAGGAAATCTCCTAAGGAAGAAGATGGAAAATGAGAAAAATGTGTTTAAAACCCGTTTTTAAAACTCACTACCTGAACACTAAACTCGCACCTACGACACTGGGGACCGCACCTGCGGAATTGGGCTAGGGAGTCTGGGATCGCACCTGCGAAGTGGAGACCGCACCTGCAGTGGCTGGCTAGGCCACTGGTGATCGCACCTGCGGTCTCGCATCTGCGATGCTGGGCAACCGCACCTGCGGTCACACCAGAGCAGGTGCACCAGCAGCCTTGTTTGCTGTTTTTAGCTCCGTTAGGTGCCCGGAAGGCACTTGGGCCCACCCGAGCCCTAGTCCAAATATACCAATGAGTCCCAAATCTTATTACGGACTCGCTCGAGCCTTCGGAACACTCAAAACAACGCTAAAACTCGAAATCACACCCCCGAACCTCAAGAACCCAACTTAGAAATTTTAAGGTTGCTAAACTATGCTAACAACGTGCCGAACTGACCTATACAACTCGGAATGATACCAAATTTCACAGATAACTCCCACAACATCCTACGAACTTATCCGTGCAATCAAATTGCCAAAATAACATCATATACATCGAATTAGGCCTCAAAATCAATGAATTCTATCAAATTTCATAAAACATCAAATTTTCCATTTTAAGTCCGAAACACTTCAAACGAAATCCGTCTTCAACCAAACATTACAGAAAGGACTTAAAGCATATATAAGACCTGTACCGGGCGCCGGAACCGAAATACGGGCCCGATACCATCATTATCTGATCAGATTTCATTTTCAATTTCCTTAAATATTTTTAGAAAAGAATTTTACTCAAATCATGGGTTCGAGTGCGTTTACTCAAAATGTTGACCGTAGTCAAATTTATTCATTTTAATATTAAATCTTAGCATATTTCAAAGAATTTCATATTTATGCTGTCCGGTTACGCGCCCGGACTGCGCACGCAAAACAAGGAAACTACTAATGAGGTTTTCAAGGCCTCGGAAGTACGGAATAGGTAATAAAATAAGTGATGACCCTTTGGGTCGTCACATTCTCCACCTCTAAAACAATCGTTCGTCCTCGAACGGACAGAAGAAAGAAGTACCTGAGTCGCGAAATAAATGAAGGTAACGGCTCTGCATCTCGGACTCGGACTCCCAGTTCGATGCCTCAGGAGGCTGACCTCTCCACTAAACACGAACAAAAAGGAAACTCTTGGATCTCAATTGACGAATCTGCCGGTCTAGAATAGCTACCGGCTCCTCCTCATAAGATAAGCCCTTGTCTAACTGGACATCGCTGAAATATAACACGTGGGCTGGATCGCCGTGATAACTCCGAAGCATGGACACATGAAAAATTGGATGTACGGCTGATAAGCTAGGTGGCAATGCAAGTCTATAAGCCACCACTCCCACTCGATCAAGAATCTTAAACAGACCAATGAACCTAGGGCTAAGCTTGGCCTTCTTCCCAAATCTTATCACGCCCTTCATCGGAGAAATACTCGCTCACCAACCATGAAAGCCACATCTCGAACCTTACGATCTGCATAACTCTTTTGCCTGGACTGAGCTGTACGAAGCCTATCCTGAATGATCCTGACCTTGTCCAAGGCCTCCTGAACCATATCTGTACCCAACAACCGAGCCTCTCCCGGCTCAAACCATCCAACCGGAGATCGACATCGCCTACCATATAAAGCCTCATAAGGAGCCATCTGGATACTCGACTGGTAGTTGTTGTTGTAGGCAAACTCCGCTAAAGGCAAGAACTGATCCCATGATCCTCCAAAGTCAATAACACAAGCTCGGAGCATATCCTCAAATATCTAAATAGTTCGCTCGGACTGTCCATCCGTCTGAGGATGAAATACTGTACTCTACTCCACCTGGGTGCCTAACTCTCGCTGAACTGCTCTCCAGAAACGCGAGGTAAACTGCGCACCCCGGTCCGAAATCATAGATATCGGCACACCATGAAGGCGAACAATCTCCCGGACATAGATCTCAGCTAACCTCTCGGATGAATATGAGACTACCACAGGGATGAAATATGCTGACTGGGTCACCCTATCAACAATGACCCAAACTGCATCGAACTTATTCCGGGTCAACGGAAGTCCAATAACGAAGTCCATAGTGATCCTCTCCCACTTCCACTCGGGAAGCTCAATGCTTTGAAATAAACCACCAGGCCTCTGATGCTCATACTTAACCTTTTGACAATTCAAACATCGCGCCACATATGCCACAATATCTTTTTTCATTCTACGCCACCAATAATGTTGTCGCAAATCCTGATACATCTTCGCGGCGCCCGGATGAATAGAGTACCGGGAACTGTGGGCCTCCTCTAAAATCAACTCTCGAATCCCATAAACATTGGGCACACAAACTCGCCCCTGCAATATCAAAACACCATCAGCATCTAAGGTCACCTGCTTGGCGCCTTCGTGCTGTGTCTCTAAGGACACACAAATGGGGATCATCAAATTGCCGATCATGGATACGCGCCAATAATGAAGAACGAGCAACCGTACAAGACAACACTCGACTAGGCTCATAAATATCCAACCTCACTAATCGATTGGCCAAAGCCTGAACATCCAAAGCAAGCGGCCTCTAACTGACCGGAATAAAAGCAAGACTGCCCATGCTAGCTGACTTCTTACTCAAAGCATCAGCCACCACATTGGCCTTCCACGGGTGATATAAGATAGTAATATCATAATCTTTCAACAACTCCAACCACCTTCTCTGCCTCAAATTCAACTCCTTTTTCTTGAACAAGTACTGAAGACTATTATGATATGTGAACACCTCACACGCCACACCACACAGATAGTGCCTCCAAATCTTCAATGCGTGGACAACGCTGCCAACTCCAAATCATGCACTGGATAGTTCTTCTCATGAATCTTCAACTGCCTCGAAGCATAAGCAATGACCTNCTTGAACAAGTACTGAAGACTCTTATGATCCGTGAACACCTCACACGCCACGCCATACAGATAGTGCCTCCAAATCTTCAATGCGTGGACAATGGCTGCCAACTCCAAATCATGCACTGGATAGTTCTTCTCATGAATCTTCAACTGCCTCGAAGCATAAGCAATGACCTTGCCATCCTGCATCAACACTGCACCAAGCCCAATACGGGAAGCATCGCAATAGACTGTATAAGGCCCTGAACCTGTGGGCAAAACCAATACCGGTGCCGTAGTCAGAGCTATCTTGAGCCTCTGAAAGCTCGCCTCACACTCGTCCGACCATCTGAACTGGGCACCCTTCTGCGTCAACCTGGTCATCGGGGCTGCAATAGATGAGAACCCCCCCACGAACCGACGATAGTAGCCTGCCAATCCAAAGAAACTCCGAATCTCTGTAGCTGATGCTGGTCTAGGCTAGTTCTTGACTGCCTCAATCTTCTTCGAGTCAACCTGAATACCCTCTACTGATACGACATGACCCAAGAATGCAACTGAACTCAACCAAAACTCATACTTCGAACACTTTGCATAAAGCTGACTATCCTTCAGAGTCTGAAGAACCACTCTGAGATGCTGCTCGTGCTCCGCCTGACTGTGGGAGTATATCAATATATCATCAATGAAGACTATCACGAACGAGTCCAAATAAGTCCTGAACACTCGGTTCATCAAGTCCATAAAATTTGCTGGGCATTTGTCAACCCAGACGACATGACTAAAAACTCGTAATGCCCGTACCGAGTGCGGAAAGATGTCTTAGGGACATCAGATGCCCTAATCCTCAACTGATGGTAGCCAGATCTCAAGTCTATCTTTGAAAATACCTTAGCACCCTGAAGCTGATCGAACAAATCATCAATCCTTGGCAGTGGGTACTTATTCTTGATTGTAACCTTGTTCAATTGCCGGTAATCAATGCACATCCTCATCGAACCATCCTTTTTCTTCACAAACAATACTGGAGAACCCAAAGGAGACACACTAGGTCTAATGAAACCCTTCCCAAGCAAATCCTACAACTGTTCCTTCAATGCTTTCAACTCTGGCGGGGCCATGCGATACGGCGGAATAGAAATGGGCTGGGTGCCCGGAGCAAGATCAATATAGAAATCAATGTCCCTGTCGGGTGGCTTTCCCGACAGGTCTGAAGGGAAGACCTCAGGAAAATCACGAACCACGGGCACCGAATCAATAGAGGGAACCTCAACGCTGGAATTGCGCACATAAGACAAATAAGCCAAACACCACTTCTCGACCATATGCCGAGCCTTCACGTACGAAATAACACTGCGGGTAGAATGACCAGGAGTTCCTTTCCACTCCAAACAAGGTAAATCCGGCAAGGCTAAGGTCATTGTCTTGGCATGACAGTCCAGAATAGCATGATAGGGGATAACCAATCAATCCCCATTATAACATCAAAGTCGACCATACCGAAAAGCAACAAATCAACATGAGTCTCAAGACCCCCAATCACCACAACACAAGAACGATGGACTCGATCGACCAGGATAGAATCACCCACCGATTTAGATGCATAAATAGGAATACTTAGTGGATCACTAGGCATGACCAGGAATGGTGCAAAATAAGAGGACACATACGAATACATAGACCCTAGATCAAATAGCACTGAAGCATATCTGTCACAAACCCGAATAGTACCTGTGATGACTGCATCTGAAGACTCAGCCTCTGGCCTGGCTGGAAGATCATAACATCAGGGTTGGGCCCCACCACCCTGAACCACATCTCTGGGACGGCCGACTGCTGGCTGGCCTCCACCTCTGGCGACCTGAGCTCTACCTCTATGACCTCTACCTCCACCTCTAGCACCTCTACCCCACCTCTAGCTAGCTGGGCAGGCTGTGGAACACCTGGTGCCTGTACCATGGCACGAGAACTCTAATGCTGAGATCCACCAGAACCTCGGGGGCAAAACATGGAAATAGGCCCCAAACCACCGCAAGTATAACAAGGCCTCTGCTGATGTGACTGCTGACTCTGGAACTGGCCTTGTCGAACCTGATAACCACCCTGGAGATTCTGAAGCGGCGGTGCACCGATAGGTCCTGGTGGCGCATTGTAAGGCTGCTGATCGGAATAGTGCATCTGATAACCACGACTACCTGAAGTACCAGGGGAAACCTGAAGAGCTGACTGAAAAGGTCTGGGAGAATGATGTCTACCTGAAGAATGCCTGCCCCCAGATGAGGCTCCACTGAAACGACCGAAATGATGGGGCCTCTTGTCAGCCCCCTGACCACCACCCTGAGACAGAATCATCTCAATCCTCCTAGCCACATTGGCCGCATCCTGGAACGATATATCTGTACCTGACTCTCTAGCCATTTGAAGTCTGATAGGCCGGACCAATCCCTTGATAAAACTCTGAACACTCTCCCGATCAGTGGGAAGTATCATAAGAGCATGTCGGGATAGAGTGATGAACCTGGTCTCGGACTGAGTGACGAACATGGATCCCTGCTGGAGACGCTCAAACTGCCTCCGAAGGTCCTCTCTCTGAGTAATGGGAAGGAACTTTCCCAAAAATACCCCTGAGAACTGAGTCCAAGTCAAAGGTGTAGATCCAACTAGTCTGGCTAAGCAATAGTCTCTCCACCAACGTTTGGCTGCGCCATATAATCGAAAAGTAGCGAAGTCAACCCCGTTCGACTCCACTATGCCCATATTCCAAAGAACCTCATGGCAGATGTCCAAATAATCCTGGGGGTCCTCTGATGGTGAATTAATGAAAGTATCAGTGAATAACTTAGTGAACTTGTCCAGTCTCCACAAAGCATCTACTGAATAGGTGCTCCCTCTGCTATCGGCGCTGCAATACCCGGCTGAGCTACTCCGGCTGGCTGAGGTGCCGGAGTCTGAAACTGTGGAGCTAGCTGCTCTGGCACGCGGGAGGAAGGAGTCTAGGCACCTCCCCCAACCTGAGAGACGGCGGGTGTTGTAGGAAGAAGACCCGCCCGTGCTACACTCTCCATGAGTCCGACTAGACGGACAAGGGCGTCCTGAAGCACTGGGCAGCTATGAACCCCTCTGGGACCTGAGCTGGTCCAACTGGGACTGCCGGAATTGGGACCTCCTCGTCAGACTCGACCTGATGGTCCTCCACTGGGGTTGCTGCTATAGGCTGAGCCCGGCCCCGTCCTCAGCCTCTAGCACGGCCTCGTCCTCGGCCTCGACCCCGAGTAGGAGCTGTAGCAGGAGTGTCAGGCTGCTGGGCGGAACCAAGGGAAGCACGCGTCCTCGCCATTTGCCAGAGAATAGAATAGAAACTCAATCAGTACTCAGAATTCATAGCGCGTGACATAGAAGAAAGAAATATGGAGTCATCCTAACTTTGCATCATCTGGAGGATAAATACAGACGTCTCCGTACCAATCCCTCAGACTCTACCAAGTTGTCCGTGAGTTATGAGACCTAAGTAACCTAGTGCTCTGATTCCAACTTGTCACACCCCGAAATCCCACCATCAGGCTGTGATGGCGTCTAACGTTGAAGCCGCTAGACAAGCCAACGTGTATAGATAAACTAGCATATCAACATCAATTTAATAGGATAAACTAAAAGGTTCACAATTTAACAGCGGAAATAATATGGTTTCAAGCTAAATAAGGACAACATAATACAACAACGCATAAATTTTCCCAAAACCTAGAGTCACAAACTCACGAACTGTCTATAAGAGTACTAAATACAAGTCTGGAAGGAAATACATGTATGCCTCTGAAGCAAGAGGAAAAATATGACAGAATCAAAGACAAAAGGGATGAAAGAGACGTCAAGGCCCACGAATGCCAGCGGGTATACCTTGAAGCCTCTATGATAAGCTGGAAGACACTCCCACTAATGATGTCCTTTGGGTCCGGCTGCATAATCTGCACAACATAAAGAAGTGCATGTGTAGCATCAGTACAACCGACCCATGTACTGAGTAAGTGCCGAGCCTAACCTCGGCGAATTATTGACGAGGCTAAGACACGACAACAAAGTGTACCTGTGCGGTTCAATAATATAGCAGAAACTAAACAATAATACAATAACGGGGAAAACATGTTGGGGGTAAGATATAGCAAATACTGAAATGACAGAAACAAAGCAATAGTCTTAAATATCTGAAAATAATAATGGGAAATGACATCACAGATTAAACAGTGAAGGATGTGGCACGGCATGTCCCATCGTGCATAATAATAATGTAAAACACGGCAAGGAATGTCCCCTCGTGTATAATCAATATAAACACGGCACAGAATGTCCCCTCATGCATAATCAATGTAAAACATGGCACGAAATGTCCCCTCGTGCATAATAACAATATAAAAATGGCACGGAATGTCGCCTCGTGCATAATAACAATATAAACATGGCACGGAATGTCCCCTAGTACATAATCAATGTAAAACATGGCACGGAATGTCCCCTCGTGCATAATAGCAATATATACATGGCACGAAATTTCCCCTCGTGCATAATCAATGTAAAACATGGCACAAAATGTCCCCTCGTGCATAATCAATGTAAAACATGGCACAGAATGTCCCCTCGTGCATAATAACAATATAAACATGGCACGGAATGTCCCCTCGTTCATAATCAGTGTAAAACATGACACGGGATGTCCCCTCATGCATAATAACAATCACAAACATGGCACAGAAATAAATAGAGTAAAAATAGATCCTGGCAAGGGAACATCAATGAAATAATTTAATCCCGGCAAGGGAACATCAATTAAACAATTAAATCCCGTCACGGGAACAATAACAGTAAACTCAACATCCTAATAAGGGAGACAATATCCGAGCAACAATGACCCGGCAATGGTATATTTTAGTTGCTCTTTCTTTTTCTTTCACTTCATTTCATAATTTACTCTATTACTTGAGAGAATGCTCCAAAGGATACAATTATCTCATATACTTTCATCATTCATATTACAATCTGAGCCAATGCTCCAAAGGATACAGTTATCTCATATACCTTCATCATTCGTATTACAACCTGAGCCAATGCAAAGGATACAACTATCTCATATATCTTCATCATTCGTATTACAATCTGAGCCAATGCTCCAAAGGATACAGTTATCTCATAGACCTTCATCATTCGTATTACAACCTGAGCCAATGCAAAGGATACAACTATCTCATATATCTTCATCATTCGTATTACAATCTGAGCCAATGCTCCAAAGGATACAGTTATCTCATAGACCTTCATCATTCGTATTACAACCTGAGCCAATGCAAAGGATACAACTATCTCATATATCTTCATCATTCGTATTACAATCTGAGCCAATGCTCCAACAGAGTTTAAAGATTACAATTCCCTTCACATACTTTTCACAACTTATAGAAATCATCAATTAAGCATGGAAGTTACCACGAAATTAGAATGATCAAAATATAAGGACTCACGGTCATGCTAGACACCAATATATAGATACTCGTCACCATGCCTATACATCATATTTGAAAATTAGCAAGTAGCAAATTATACTTAACTCATATTCCCTAAAGCTAAGGTTAAACCAAACACTTACCTCGGGTCCAAAGTATAGTAATCAACCCTCTAACACCGCCTTTCCTTTAGAATTCGACTCCAGAATGGTATTATCTAGACATAATCAACTCAAGTATATCAATAAGGATTCAATGATTCAACTACATGGGCTAATTGTCAATGTCCTAGCATTCTTCCAAAATTATCAAAATTCGACCCTAGGCCCACTCGCTCGGATTCTTGAAATGCTCGAAGGGAACACTCACCCAAAGCCTAAGGATCATAAATATACGATTCTTACTTGATTTCATGGCCAATTGACAGAAAATTCTCAAATGATCAGAAGTTCTAGGTCACTACCCAATTTCTTGAATTTTTGCACTAGTTTATGTAGTTAATTAGGCTAAGATGCATGCATGAAACAAATTTCCAAGTGGAATTCACTTACTTAATGAGACCTGGTTGATATCTCTTAAAATGGAGGAAATCGCCTAAGGAAGAAGATGGAAAATGAGAAAAATGGGTTTAAAACCCGTTTTTAAAACTCATTACCTGAACAGTGAACTCGCACCTTCGGCTCTGGGGACCGCACCTGCGGTCTCGCACTTGCGAGAAGAATCTCGCACCTGCGGAATTGGGCTAGGGGGTCTGGGATCGCACCTGCGAAGTGGAGACCACACCTGCGGTGGATGGCCAAGCCACTGGTGATCGCACTTGCGGTCTCGCACCTGCGATGCTGGGTAACCGCACCTTCGGTCACACCAGAGAAGTTGCACCCGCAACCTTGTTTGCAGGTTTTTAGCCCCGTTAGGTGCCCGGAAAGCACCTGGGCCCATCCGAGCCCTAGTCCAAATATACCAACGAGTCCCAAATCATATTACGGAGTCGCGCGAGAAGAATCTCGTACTTGCGAGAAGAATCTCGCACCTGCGGAATAGGGCTAGGGGGTGTGGGATCGCACCTGCGAAGTGGAGACCACACCTGCGGTGGATGGCCAAGCCACTGGTGATCGCACTTATGGTCTCGCACCTGCGATGCTGAGTAACCGCACCTTCGGTCACACCATAGCAGGTGCACCCATAGCCTTGTTTGCTGGTTTTTAGCCCCGTTAGGTGCCCGGAAAGCACCTGGGCCCATCCGAGCCCTAGTCCAAATATACCAACGAGTCCCAAATCATATTACGGAGTCGCGCGAGAAGAATCTCGTACTTGCGAGAAGAATCTCGCACCTGCGGAATAGGGCTAGGGGGTGTGGGATCGCACCTGCGAAGTGGAGACCACACCTGCGGTGGATGGCCAAGCCACTGGTGATCGCACTTATGGTCTCGCACCTGCGATGCTGAGTAACCGCACCTTCGGTCACACCATAGCAGGTGCACCCATAGCCTTGTTTGCTGGTTTTTAGCCCCGTTAGGTGCCCGGAAAGCACCTGGGCCCATCCGAGCCCTAGTCCAAATATACCAACGAGTCCCAAATCATATTACGGACTCGCTTGAGAAGAATCTCTCACCTGCGGAATTGGGCTAGGGGGTACGGGATCGCACCTGCGAAGTGGAGACCACACTTGCGGTGGATGGCCAAGCCACTGGTGATCGCACTTGCGGTCTCGCACCTGCGATGCTGGGTAACCGCACCTTCAGTCACACCAGAGCAGGTGCACCCGCAGCCTTGTTTGCTGGTTTTTAGCCCCGTTAGGTGCCCGGAAAGCACCTCGGCCCATCCGAGCCCTAGTCCAAATATACCAACGAGTCCCAAATCATATTACGGACTCGCGCGAGAAGAATCTCGCACCTGCGGAATTGGGCTAGGGGGTCTGGGATCGCACCTGCGAAGTGGAGACCACACCTGCGGTGGATGGCCAATCCACTGGTGATCGCACTTGCGGTCTCGCACCTGCGATGCTAGGTAACCGCACCTTCGGTCACACCAGAGCAGGTGCACCCGCAGCCTTGTTTGATGGTTTTAGCCCTGTTAGGTGCCCGGAAAGCACCTGGGCCCATCCGAGCCCTAGTCCAAATATACCAACGAGTCCCAAATAATATTACGGACTCGCTTGAGAAAAATCTCGCACTTGCGAGAAGAATCTCGCACCTGCGGAATTGGGCTAGGGGGTCTGGGATCGCACCTGCGAAGTGGAGACCACACCTGCGGTGGATGGCCAAGCCACTGATGATCGCACTTGCGGTCTCGCACCTGCGATGCTGGGTAACCGCACCTTCGGTCACACCAGAGCAGGTGCACCCGCAGCCTTGTTTGCCGGTTTTTAGCCCCGTTAGGTGCCCGGAAAGCACCTCGGCCCATCCGAGCCTTAGTCCAAATATACCAACGAGTCCCAAATCATATTACGAACTCGCTCGAGCCTTCAGAATACTCAAAACAACACTAAAACTCAAAATCACACCCCCGAACCTCAAGAACCCAACTTAGAAATTTTAAGGTTTCTAAACTTCGCTAACAACGTGCCGAACTGACCTATACAACTCGGAATGATACCAAATTTCACAGATAACTACCATAACATCCTACGAACTTATCCGTGTGATCAAATCACCAAAGAAACATCATAGACATCAAATTAGGCCTCAAGATCCATGAATTCTATCAAATTTCATAAAACATCAAATTTCCCATTTTAAGTCTGAAACACGTCAAACGAAGTCCGTTTTCAACCAAACTTTACAGAAAAGACTTAAACCATATATAAGACCTGTACCAGGCGCCGGAACCAAAATACAGGCCCGATACCATCAGTTTCTAATCAGATTTCATTTTCAATTTCCTTAAATATTTTCAGAAAATAATTTTACTCAAAAATTTATCTCTCGGGCTTGGGATATCGGAATTCGATTTCGGGCATATGCCCAAGTCCCATATTTTCCTACGGACCCCTCCGGGACCATCAAATCATGGGTGTTTACCCAAAATGTTGACCATAGTCAAATTTATTCATTTTAATATTAAATCTTAGCATATTTCATAGAATTTCATATTTAAGTTGTTCGGCTACACGCTCGGACTATGCACATAAATCGAGGCAACTACGAATGAGGTTTTCAAGGCCTCGGAAGTAGGAAATAGGTAATAAAATAGGTGATGACCCTTTAGGTAGTCACATTTGAGTAGATTGAATGATTGTCAAGAATGGTTTCCCATGAATTCAAGATTTATATGCGGCAATTGAGAATTTGTGCGGAATTGTATATGGCTACAAGCTAAGAGTTACATTGGATGGTATCGAGACTTGAAATATTTCTACATCAATGTGGATTCTATATTTAAGTATTAGTGACTTAAGATGAACAACTTGAAATTCGTAGAAGGTCTCTTAAGAATGGGTATCTCGGTTGTGGTTTTATGCTTAGGTCTCGTGTGGTGAGTCTGGGTTGAGGATTGTGGTATTATGGCAAGTAGAAGTATCAATTTGAAGGTAATACAGAAGGAACTCGAGGAAATATGACATCTTGGTAGTAGGTTGGATCTGCATGGTAACAGATGCGATTAGCTCTTTTAGAGCTTATGATGTAGTGAGTTTCTACAGGTGCTTTGTGGCAATAATCTTGGGTTTTGACGGCATGTGTAACCTGGTTATGTTGGAGGATTTTAGCCCTGCCGTTTTGGTTTTGGGAAAATGGGATTCAGAGAGTTCTTGATGGTTCCACCACAATTAGAGATGTATATTTCCTACCGGTATGAGGAGTGGTGTATAATGATATTCTCCTGTATGGGATAAAATGGAAAGTTTTTGGCTAACTGAGTAAGTAGTTTCTTGTGACTCGGAGTGGATTACAAAGTTCTCTTATTTTTCGTATGATGGCATAATATATGTGGTGTGTTGTGTAGGATTGAGATTTGCATGTGTAAGGTCACGGTTCAATTTTAAAGGGAAGGTCATGAGTCCTTAGGCAACATGGACAGTTTGAGATGACAAGGTAAGTGATATTACTATCTTCTATCGCTTGATTAGAGTATACATTTCAAAAGAGGCAATGTGTTTGATTTATGGATACATAATTGGTATTGCGAGGCTCTCTTGTTTGATCGACTGCTAATGTTCAAATTTTTCTTAGTGGCACGAAAGAATTATAGGAGTATTACTCGTGGGATGATCGGGTATTGGAGAAGTGTTAGACATTCAGGCAGTGGGTTGTGATCAGATGTGGTGATTCGTGTGTTCTATGGATTTGGAGATTAGGAGTTCTCATGAGTAGATCGTTTTGTGGTTGTGGACTCTGAAGCGTAGCCATGGTTAGTTAGAAGATAGTATGTGGTGTGATTCAGTAATTGTGAACTTTCGGAGGATTATTTATCTATTGTGGGTGAAGAGAGTTGATTTGGGGTTCATTGGTAGTCCCGATATGGATGTGTGTTCTGCACCAAGTCGGATTGGCTAGCTCCGAACTGCTATTGTGAGGGATGTGCCATTCAGTTGTTATTGAGCTTACTTATGTTCTGAAATGATTTATAAGTTACTCTTCTATGCTACGAGAAGTTGTAATTCGTTGGTTTTAGGCACTCATGGCGCGGTTCTATTGTGGTCTTATAGCAGAATTTGAGTGAGATGAGTAATTGGGTATTGCATGATTGAGGGTGTATTGGTTATGTTCTTCGGGTTTTGTGTGGCATTGTATCGTCTGATTCTCCGTGGTTATGGTAATGCACTATGAGTACTTAATGTCGAAATTCGCGTGGTTATTGATTTTGAGAAAGGCGGATCGAGGTATATAATATGGACCATCGTTTGTATGGGGTTAAAAATTCCAGCGAAGTTATGTTGAGATATTATCCTTTGTGTTGGATTTGTGTGTTTTGGTTCTATGGTGCGTGCTAGGCTCTTAGCATGGTGTTGTGATGGTACTTCTTAAGTTGGCAGAACAACCCTCTTGTTTGAGGCATTTTTCTTAGGGTTGAGTACATTTGGAATGTTGCTATTTGGTGCACAGGTTGCACGAGTTGTGGCTTTAAGTTTTATTGATGTCTCATATCACTAGAGTGATTATGCTAAACGGGGATGAGGTCATCGTACTTAGAATGGGGGATAACAGATATGATTGCGGTATATTTTGAAGGATATTGATGCTGATCGGCTTAGAAAATTTCTATAGTTCCTATCGAAGGAGAGGGAGTTCCACAACTTATTGATCTGACGGATAGTTATGAGTTTCAGCGTGCTTCTTTCATCATTGGCAGTGTATGAAGGTGTTAGTACAAGGCTCTGTTTAATAAGAGGTTTATTTAACAGTATTGGGTTGTTCCGAGCAGCTACTGTGATTATAAATTATCGCTATGAGTGTTTGAGTTATGCGGTACATCATGTAAATTCATCTTGAGTTATGGCCATGGTTGGATACATCGTGTTCAGACTTATGCAATGTGTAGATGCGAGATTCTGATCTTATAGAAAATTTTGGATTTGGAAATTGGATTCTTTGGCTTATGGGCTAGGTTGGATTAAGAAATTCCAGTCATGTTGTGTTATCAGACCTATATGGGATAGGGTGACGTGGGATCACCCCAGGACATGTGCATAGTGAGGTTACACGATGATTTAATGGCTTTTGGAACAACTCTGGGCACGTTCGAAGACGAACATATGTTTAAGTGGGGGAGGATGTAACTACCCGACCGATCATTATGAGCATTCGCACTTCGCTCGGTTGTTTAAGGGCATGGGTAGCTCCATGTGATGTATTATGACTTATGTGAATCGTCGATTTTAGTTTTCAGGTCATTCGGAATAGGTTTGGAAGAAAGAGTTCATTGTTGAAGCTTTAAGTTGAAAGAGTTGACCAAGTTGGACTTTTCAAGAATTTGACCACAGAACAGAGTTTTGATGATTACGTTAGGTCTGAATGGTGATTTTGGACTCGGGAGGATGCCCGGATTTGTATTTTGATGTTTCTAGAGTGTTTCGTCATAAGTTAGGAAATATATTGGAAGGTTTGGAAAGTTCATAAGTTTGACCGGAAGTTGACTTTGTGGATATAGGATTCAGATTGGGTTTAAGGAATTTGAATAGCTTCGTCATGTCATTTGGGACTCGTGTGAAAATTTTGAGTTCATTCCGGGATGATTTGATAGGTTTTGGCACGTGTTTTGGAAATTTGAAAGTTCAAACTTCATAGATTTCGATTTGAGGTGTGATTCATTTTTTCAATGTTTTTATGTTTGTTTTGAAGCCTTGAGTAGGTTCGTGTTATGTTCTGTGACTTGTGGGTATGGTTGGATAGGGTCCCGAGGGGCTCAGGTGTGTTTCGGATTGGTTTCGGATCATTTCTCCAATATTGCAGTTGTTGGTTCGGGTGTTCTGCACCTGCTATTGGTATTGCGCAGGTGCAATGGCCGTAGAAGCGACAAAGGCATCGTTGATACGAGACGAGAGCTGGATGAGGAGGCCCGTAGAAGCGGAGAAACGAGCGTAGGTGTGTCGAGTGGAAGCGCAGGTGCGGGCATCTTCGCAGATGCTGATTTTGATACCGCAGGTGCGG
>ML385735.1:0-16621 GCA_005239525.1 Nicotiana knightiana | reverse complement strand
TTACTGCGCAAGACCATTTTTTTCAGATGCGATGTTTTTTCTCAAAAGCGGTGGTCGCAGGTGCGACGAATTATCCGCAAATGCGGAAATCGCTGGGCAGAACCTATAATTCAAGGTCTTTGGTTTCTATCTTCATTTTCGAAATTTGGAGCTCAGATTGGGCGACTTTGGAGAGGAGATTTTGTACACAACTTTGGGTAAGTGTTCTCTACTCATTTTTATCTTATATCACGAGTCTACCTTTATTTTTGATAATTGGATTGTGAATTTTATAGAGGAAATTGGGGTTTTGTCCTAATGTTTTATAACATGAATTTTTGAGTTTTGAACAGCGATTTGGAGTAGAATTTGAGTGAAACTTGCTTGGTTGCCCTCGTAAATGGGCTATCATATTTTGTGAGTTTTTCAGGTTCCGAGGTGCGGGCCCGATTTGGGCTTTTGGGCCAATTTTTAGTTTTGATTCAAGATTTGAGCTCTACCGATTAGGGTTGGTTCCTTTAGCATTATTTGATGTATTTGAGTTGTTTTGGATAGTTTCGAGTCGTTCGAAGGTCGGAACGTGCCTGATGGCATCTTTGGAGCATCGATTGGCTTGCTCACCATTGGTAGTGGCTTGTTCGAGGTAAGTAACTCTTCTAAACATAGTGTTGAGAGTATGAAACCCCGCAATACGTGTTATATGATTGGTATTAAGGTGATGCACATGCTAGGTGACGGGCATGTGGGAGTGCACAATGTGAATTGGGACAATGTTGCTTCCATGGCACTGTATAGTGGCCCTAGTTTGTTGATAATTGTTTTTTCACCGTGCGATAGAGTAATTGAGATGTCAATCATGCTAAATATCATGTTTAGGCTTCATGCTGATGTTGTTAGGAGCCACATTGGTCATTTCTTGCTGTCATCTCATTGATTTCATTGATATTTCGTACTCAGTCATATTCATGCATTCATATCATATCTAAGTCTCACTTGTTGTTATGTCTACATCATATCATTGCTTTTGGCATAGTTTTCATGACATTGTGAGCCTCTGAAAGAGACTGGAGATAGTGAGGACTGAGTGGGGTTGAGGGCCTGAATGAGAGTAACATTTTATTGGATAGGGTTGCACGCCGCAACAGTATTGAATCGGGCTACACGCTGCAGCAGTATTGGATCAGGCTGCACGCTGCAGCAGTATTGGGTCGGGCTGCACGCTGCAGCAATATAGCGCTTGGGCTGAAGGAGCCCCTCCGGAGTCTGTACATACCCCCAGGTGAGCGCGGTTGATTATATTGAGAGATGGATCTTCCCTGGACACTGATCTTTTCCGAAGAATTTATATATCTGGAGATGGATCTTCTCCATGGGGCTGGATTGGCATTTTCCTCGGTACTGAGTGACTGATGGTTAGTGATGTATATATTCCGGGATGTATATTCCCTGGGACGTATGGGCCATATACATTACCAAGTGGTTGAGCATGATGAGTGGAAAGTGTGAAACAGTGAGATTGAGTACTCTAAGAGTGTTAGTACATGCTTCCTCTCCTAGATGCATGTCATTTGCATGCACACATGACATATAGGCATAGAGATGCATTTTTCCTCATGTTATACGGTATCACGTCATTCATGACTTTTTACACGCGTTGATATCTGGGCATAGAGAGGTATTTCACATTTTCTATCTAGAGAGAAAATGAAACATTTTATTTATTGAGGAAAGGATATTTGCAAAAATTACAATTTTCCAACATACTCGTATTTTTGGCATTTTCAGTAAAAGATTTGGGTTTTCACTAAGATAGTTGAAGAACATGCCTATTTTCTGGAACTGTGAACTAGTTGAGCAGTTTACTTCTAAGATACCTCTTTTATTACTTGTATTATGATGTTATGAAGTATTAGTGAGATGTGGGTACTGAGCCCGACCTAGTATTAGCTCGTCACTTCTTTCAACCTAAGGTTAGGTTTGTTACTTACTCACTACATGGGGTCAGTTGTACTGATACTACACTTCTGCACATTGCGTGTAGATGTTAGCTTATTGTTGTTGCTGTGTTCGATGGTTGCTGGATTTGAAGATGTATCCGCGGCACTGTTGCAGTTACCTCTGTTGTTCGGGGTAGTCTTAGATTATAAAGTTCTGTTTATGTACCTTTCAAACAGACTATATATTTATTTCATTTACTCTTTGTAAACTCTATTCATAGAAGCTCATGATTTGTACTACAAGTTCTTGAGAAATGTTTAAGATTTAGATGATTTCTTTTGTTTAATGGTCTTATTAATATTAGTGAAATTGGATAGCTATTAGTTGGCTTACCTAACAGGTTGGGTTAGGTGCCATCACGACTAGCGGGTTTTGGGTCGTGACAGATTGGTATCAGAGCTCTAGGTTCATAGGTTCTACAAGTCATGAGCAAGTGTCTAGTAGAGTCTTACAGAACGGTATGATGACGTCCATACCCATCTTCAAGAGGCTACAGGGAATTTAAGATATACTTCCCATCGTTCTTTCCTTATCATGCGGTATTGATTATGCTTGAAGCGTAATCCTTTGAATTCCTTCCACGCATTCGTATGCGCATATGAGCGCTCGGTATCAGCTATGCATCGATGGCTTGTGATTCCCTGGATGAAGTGCGAGATGTGATTTTTGTATGCTGATGAAGGGCCAGTATTGAGCACTTGAGGCAAGGTTTTGACCGAAGCTTGAGCACAGAGATGTGGATTGTATGAGCATGTGCTTGTATATTTATATGTCCGATAGTGTCCCTATTAGTGGAATTTGTGGATGGATGGCTACGTGATGAGTATGATGCGGTTGTGAGATGTGTTCATATGATTTGAATGTGACGAGAAGGATTTGCTTGAGGTGTAGAAATAACTATTTGGTGCTTGATTTCCATCCTGATTTGACGTATAGTCTCGAGTTATTGGTGTCTTGAAGGATCCTTTTCATGTTGTTTAGATGAAGAATGAAGTAGATTTTCATGTCGTGATATGAGTTCAGACTCAGGAAGATTAAGTGATTGCCTAATAGTTTGGCTGTGGAAGGGTATAGAAAGAGGTTAGTTTGAGGCTAAGCATGTGGGTTATCTCATGCAGAATGTCCTGAGGTTGTGTAATCCGTATGTTGTTTTGTAGCGAGTTCTCTTTTACCAGCGAAATATCTGTGTTGCAATTTGAGTTTGGATCGCTTATGAGAGTGGGCTTGAGTGTTACAAGGGTGAATGCGAGATATGCAAATGCTTTAAGGTACTATATTGTTTGTGTTACGTGAGCTTAAGAAGGATTTAGTTGAACCTTATTGCGGTGCTATGCAAGTACGGGGGTGGCCATTTTAAGTTACCAGATTCTTTATTCTTTGGCATTGAGCCAAGTGGGAGAGTCTGCTATCGATGGGTTGATTCGCAGTTATATGTTGTATTGGTTTCAGTTTGAGGTATGCTGGTGAATCAGTCATAGATTAAAGAGGTTGAGATCGAGGATGACTCAAGTAAAAGAAAATTTTGGTAAGGGTTGCGTTACACTCTATGGGAACATGGAAATCATAGAATGATTGAGTGGTTATTCGTGAAACATGTATTGTTCATGAAGTAGAAATTTGCTCGGTTTCTTAGAGGTGTGAATTACTTCTTAGGGTGTTGGGTTACAAACGGGGCACAGATCGTTCGGTCCTTTTGGGCGGTGCTATTGATATTTGAGTATAGTAAATGACTCTCGAGAATGGTTCCCATGAATACAAGATTTATATGTGGCAATTGAGAATTTACGCGGAGTTGTATATGGCTAGAAGCTGAGAGTTACATTGGAAGGTGTCGAGACTTGCTTTATTTCTACAACATTGTGGATTCTACATTTCAATATCAGGAAGGTAAGATGAACAACATTAAATTCACATACGGTCTCTTCAGAATGGGTATCTCGGTTGTGGTGCTTAAGAGAGTATCCAGCAGCTTATGATC
This sequence comes from Nicotiana knightiana, assembly GCA_005239525.1. Lineage (NCBI taxonomy): Eukaryota > Viridiplantae > Streptophyta > Magnoliopsida > Solanales > Solanaceae > Nicotiana > Nicotiana knightiana. Next base: position 12,666 of record ML385735.1, on the reverse strand, counting down.
CTTAGGGCGGTGCGGTTTTATGCTTAGGTCTTATGTGGTGAGTCTAGGTTGAGGATTGTGGTATTATGGCAAGGAGAAGTATCAATTTGAAGGTAATTTAGAAGGAACTCCGGGAAATAGGACACCTTGGTAGTAGGTTGGATCGTCATGGTAACATATGCGATTGGCTCTTTTGGTGCTTATGATGTAGTGAGTTTCTACAGGTGTTTTGTGATGATACTCTTGGGTTTTACCAGCCTTTGTAGCCTGTTTGTGTTAAAGGAGTTCAGTACTGACGGTTTGGTTTTGTGCAAATTGGATTTAGAGAGTTCTTGTTGGTTCCACCACAGTTAGAGATGTATATTTCCTACTGGCGTCAAGAGCATGTGGTGTATAGTGATATTCTCTTGGATGGGATCAAATGGAAAGTTCTTGGATAATTGAGTGAGTAGTTTCTTGTGACTCGGAGTAGATTACGAAGTTCTTTTATTTGTCGTATGATGGCATAGTATATGCGGTGTGTTATGTAGGATTGACATTTGCATGTGTAAGGTCACAATTCAGTTTTGAACGGAAGGCCATGAGTCCTTAAGCAGCATGGACATTTTGAGATGACTAGGTAAATGATATTTCTATCTAGTATAGCTTGATGAGAGTATACATTTCAGAAGGGACAATATTTTTGATTTATGGATACACCATTGGTATTGCGGCACTCTCTTGTTTGATCGACTGCTGGTGTTCTAATTTTTTTTTGTGGCACAGAAGAATTATAGTTGTATTCCTCGTGGGATGATCGGGTATTGGAGAAGTGTTAGACATTCAGGCGGTGGATTCAGGTGGTGATTCATTAGTTCTATGGATTTGGGGGCTGGGAGTTCTCATGAATAGATTGTTTCGTGGTTGTGGACTATGAAACGTAGACATGGTTAGTCAGAAGATAGTTTGTGTTATGATTCAGCCATTGTGAACATTCGGATGGTTGTTTATATATTTTGGGTGGCGAGAGTTGATTTGGGGTTCATGTGTAGGCCCGATATGCATGTGTCTTCTGCACCGAGTCAGATTGGTTGGCTCCGAACATATATTGTGAAGGATGTTCCATTCAGTTGTTGTTGAGCTTACTCATGTTCTGAAATGATTTATGAGTTACTCTTCTATGTTATGAAGAGTTGTGATTCGTTGGTTTTAGGAACACATGGTGCGGTTCTATTGTGGTCTTATAGCGGAATTTGAGTGAGATGAGTAATTGGGTATTGCATGATTGAGGGCGTATTGGTTATGTTCTTTCGGGTTTTTTGTGGCATTGTATCTTTTGATGCTCCGTGGTTATGCTAATGCACTTTGGGTACCTGATGTCAAAATTCGTGTGGTTATAGATTTTGAGCAAGGCGGATTGAGATATATAATATGGACCAGTGTTTGAGTGGGGTCACGCATTGCAACGAAGTTATGTTGAGATATGATCCTTTTTGTTGGATTCGTGTTCTTTGGTTCTACGGTGTATGATAGGCTCTTAGCATGGTGTTGTGATGGTACTTGTTAAGATGGTAAAATAGTCTTCTCGTTTGAGGAATTTTTTTCTGGGTTTAGTACATTTGGAATGTTGCTATTGGGTGCACGGGTTGTGGCTTTAAGTTGTATTGATGTGTCATCGTACCTAGAATGAGGGCTAATGGATTTGATTGAGGTATATTTTGAAGGATATTCATGTTGATCGGCGTAGAAAAATTTGCTATAGTTCATATCGAAGGAGAAGGAGTTCCATAACTTGTTGATCTAGCGGATGGTTATGAGTTTCAGCGTGTTTCTTTCATCGTTAGCAGTGTATGAATGTGTTAGAATGAGGCTCTGTTTGATAAGAGGTTTATTACTGGTATTGGGTTGTTTTGAGCAGCTACTGTGATTATAAATTATCGCTATGAATGTTTGAGTTATGCGGTATAGCATGTGATTTCATATTGAGTTATGGTTATGGTTGGATACATCTTGTTTAGACTTATACATTGTGTAGATGCGAGAATCTGATCTTGTAGAAAATTTCGGATGTGGAAATTGGATTCTAAGGCTTATGGGCTAGGTTGGATTAAGAAATTCCAGTCATATTGTGTTAGCAGATATATATGGGATAGGGTTGCGTGGGATCACCCCCGGGCATGTGCATAATGAGATTACACGGCGATTTGATGGATTTTGGAACAACTTTAGGCATGACGAACATATGTTTAAGTGGGGGAGGATGTAACGACCCAACTTGACGTTTTGAGCATTTGCACTTCGCTCGGTTGTTTGAGGGAATGAGTAGCTCCGCGTGATGTATTATGACTTATGTGAATCGTCGATTTTTGTTTTCATGTTATTCGATATCAATTTGGAAGAATGAGTTCATTGTTTAAGATTTAAGTTGAAAGAGTTGACCAAGCTGGACTTTTCAAAAATTTGACCCCGGAACAGAGTTTTGATGGTTGCGTTATGTCCAGATGGTGATTTTTGACTCGGGCGTATGCCCGAATTTGCATTTGGATGTTTCAACAGTGTTTCAGCACAAGTTCGCAAAACTGGAAATTGGAAGTTTAGGAAAGTTCATAAGTTTGATTGGAAGTTGACTTTGAGGATGCTGGATTCGAATTGTGGTCCGGGTATTTGAACAGCTTCGTCATGTCATTAGAGACTTGTGTGGAAGTTTTGGGTTTATTCCGGGATGATTTGATACGTTTCGGCGCGTGTTTTTGAAATTTGAAAGTTCAAAGTTCATAGATTTCGATTTGAGGTGTGATTCGTCGTTCCGATGTTTTTATGTTTGTTTTGAAGCCTCGAGTAGGTTCGTGTTATGTTATGTGACTTGTGGGTATGCTTGGACGGGATCCTAAGGGCCTCAGGCATGTTTCAGTTTGATTTTAGATAATTTTCTTCAATATTGCAGCTACTGGATATGGTGTTCCGCACCTACAATTGGTATTGCGGAGGTCCGATGGCCGCAGAAGCGACAAAGACATCGCAGATGCAAGATGAGAGCTGGATGAAGAGGCCTACAGAAGGGGAGAAAAGGCGCAGATGCGTCGAGCGGGTGCGAGTGTCTTTGCAGATGCAGAGTTTGATGCCACAGGTGCGAGGGTTGCTGTGCAAGAACATTTTTCGCAGATGCAATGTTTTTCCCCAAAAGCGGTGGTCGCAGGTGCGACGAATTGTCCGCAAATGCGAAAATCGCTAGGCAGAACATATAATTCGACGTCTTTGGTTTCTATCTTTAGTTTCGAATTTTGGAGCTCAAATTGGGCGACTTTGGAGAGGAGATTTTCCACACAACTTTGGGTAAGTGTTCTCTACTCATTTTTTATGTCATATAACGAGTCTACCTTCATTTTTATTAATTGGATTGTGAAATTTATAGAGGAAATTGGGGGTTTTGTCCTAATGTTTCAGAATATGAATTTCTGAGTTTTGAACACCGATTTGGAGTCGGATTTGAGTGAAACTAGTATGGTTTTCCTCGTAATTGAATGGGCTATCAAATTTTGTGAGTTTTTGGGTTCCGAGGTGTGGGCCCGGGTTGGGCCTTTGGGCCAATTTCGGGTTTTGGTTCAAGATTTGACCTTTTTCGATTAGGGTTGGTTCCTTTAGCATTATTTGATGTATTTGAGTTGTTTAAGATAGTTTCGAGCCATTCGAAGGTCGGAACGCGCATGATGGCATCTTTGGAGCATCGATTGGCTTGTCAGCATTGGTATTGGCTTGTTCGAGGTAAGTAACTCTTCTAAACTTAGAGCTGAGGGTATCAAGCCCCGCAATACATGTTATATGATTGGTATTGAGGTGACGCACATGCTAGGTGACGGGCATGTGGGCGTGCACCATGTGAATTGGGACATTGTTGTTTCCATGGCACTGTATAGTTGCCCTAGTTTGTTGATAATTGTGTTTTCACCATGTGATAGAGTAATTGAGATGTAAATCATGCTAAATATCATGTTTAGGCTTCATCCTGAGGTTGTTAGGACGCACAGTGGTAATTTCTTGCTGTCATCTCACTGATTTCATTGATATTTCTTACTCAGTCATATTCATGCATTCATATCATATCTCAGTCTCACTTGTTTTTATTGATACATCATACCGTTGTTGTCAGGGTAGTTTTCATGACATTATGATCCCGTGAGAGAGACTGGGTCGGGGTGCACGCATCAGCAGTATTGGTTTAGCTGCACACCGCAACAATATAACATTTCGGATGTAGAAGCCCCTCTGGAGTCTGTACACACCCCCAAAAAGCATGGTTGGTTATATTGAGGGATGGATCTTCCCTGGACATGGATCTTGTCTAACGCATTGATATATATAGATATGGATGTTCTCCATGGGGCCAGATTGGCTTTTTCCTCGGTATTGAGTGGCTGATGGTCAATGATGTATATATTCTGGGATGGATCTTCCCTGGGCCGTATGGGCCATATACAGTACAGAGTGGTTGAGCATGATGAGTGGAAAGTGTGAAACAGTGAGATAGAGTACTCTGAGAGTGTGAGTACATGATTCCTCCTCTAGATGCATGGCATTTGCATTCACACATGACATACATGCATAGAGATGAATTTTTCCTCATGTTATACGGTATCACGTCATTCATGACTTTTTACACAGGTTGATATGTGGGCATAGAGAGGTATTTCACACTTTCTAACTAGAGAGAAAATGAAACATGTTATTTATTGAGGAAAGGATATTTGGAAAAATTACAATTTTCCAACTTACTCGTACTTTTGGCATTTTCTAGTAAAAGATTTGGGTTTTCACTAAGATACTTGAAAAACATGCCTATTTTCTGGAACTGTGAAGTAGTTGAGCATTTTACTTATGAGATACCTCTTTATTACTTGTATTATGAGTTTATGAACTATTAGTGAGATATGGGTATTGAGCCCGACCTAGTGTTAGCTCATCACTTCTTGTAACCTAAGGTTAAGTTTGTTACTTACTCAGTACATGGGGTCGATTGTACTGATACTACACTTCTGCACATTGCGTGCAGATGTTAGCTGTTGTTGTTGATGTGTTTGATAGTTGCTAGATTTGAAGATGTATCTACATCCCTATTTTAGCTGCCTCTATTGTTCGTGGTATTCTTAGATTATAAAGTTCTGTTTATGTACTTTTCAAACAGACCATGTATTTATTTCATTTATGCTCTGTAAACACTATTCTTAGAAGCTCGTGATTTGTACTACCAGTCCTTGGGAAATGTATAAGATTTAGATGATTTCTTTTTTTTTATTGTCTTATTAATATTAGTGGAATTAGATAGCTATTAGTTGGATTACCTAGCGGATTGAGTTAGGTGTCATCACTACTAGCGGGTTTTGGGTCGTGACAAATACGGTCCGAGCTATAATACTTTGTATTTATGGACTAGTGTCATACCAGGTACCACATAACCATGATAGTAAGGTGTATAAGGTATGTTAAAAGTGATTAGTATTTTAAGTAATTTGAGATATTTCTTAATTATGTGGATAATTGAGTAATTATGAATTTTGAGTGGGAGATTAATTAAGTAATTAAGCTAATTGAGTAATTAAAAAAAATAGATAAGACTAAGTGCTCCTAACGTGGCAGCCCAAAAAGTCACAAAAATCTGACTCTCCAATAATTCTTCAAGGTGGCATATTAAGAAAGTTTTATGGCTTAGTCACACATAGGTGGGGCCCACACCACCAAGACATTAAAAATACATTCTCTAATTCACTTAAAGAGATGTGGATATCTCCTTAACCTCTCTAATTTACTTCAGCAAATTCAAAACAAGAATTTGCATATTATCATTCTTAGTAACGCGACATTTAGCTTCAACAAGAATTCAAGAAAGAACTCAAGAATTCAAGAAAATATTCCTTAAGAATCTTAGCAACATGAATTTATTTGCAATTCTAAAGAATACCGGTATAGTCTTTCTCAAGAATATCGTACGGATTTTTCCCTACTCCGATCTTGCCGTCACGAGTTTTGTCGCAATTGACATGTGTTAGAAGGATTGTCTAGAGAACCAGCTCAGGTATGTTAATACTATCCCTTCTTTCTTTTTGGCATGATCTATACGATACAAACAAAACGAAAAGATGCACAACATCCATAAATGACTATATTCATAGAAATGCTAGTGATGCTTATGTTCTTGGTTCCCCACGTGTCCTATTATTCTATCATCTGTTCATGGGTCTCTGAAAATACGTAAGTTGATAAAGTTTACTTCTTGATATTAATCAAAGGTATAATGGTCTTATGACACTTCGAGAGATTTTATTGACGTATTTCTCATGGATTACATTCATTTATATATGTACATTAACCCATTACCATATATATATATATATATATATATGTATTTATATATACGTATGTATATGGGATATGGAAAGAGGTTACATCATTATATACACACCACCACCTGATCAATTGGTATCAGTGATGATTTTGTCCACAGTGGCCGAGATGATATGATGGGATGCCCTCAGAGGCTTGATGATGTTATGAACACATATACCTATGAACTAATGACATTCATACGAATATGCACGACTCTTACACCCCCCCCCCAATTTAGGTCGCAATGGCACCCAACTCCGATGTCAGACAAGCCAACCTTAATTTAATAGCGATCTCCTTTTTAATTTATAAACAATTTACCATACTTAAGATGTTTTTCTTTCAAAAACATAAATTTGAAGTAAATTAGTAACTTAGACAACCAAAAGTGAGTAATATAGTAATCAATACTAATAATTACAACCCAAAAAATAGAATATCCACTACATGTGCATGCCAGAAACTGGCGTCACACATCCACGGGCATCTAAGTGAACGAGTATCCAAACGAAAGTACAAGTTTGCCCTACTGTCTGAAGAAAATTAATACAGACATAGCAAAAGAAAAGGATAACTCCAAGGTACTGCTAGAGAGATACGTCAAGGAAAACAGCTCACCGAGAAGTCCACGCTAAATACACGTCAGGGACGAGCTCCGAATGAATACCCAGATCCACCTGCCTCAGAGCATGTACAATTAAGTACAGAAGCGTAGTATGAGTACATAAACAGATATGTAGCCAGTGAGTATCCCGCCTAACCTCGAAGAAGTAGTGACGAGAGGTAGACGTGATACCTACTAGGGTCAACATTTCTAATAACATGATATAATTGGAACTAGGCAGGCATAATAGTCGTAGAAACCACAAAGATATAAATTATCAAGTATAGTTGTAATTACCTTTGCATATCAAATCTCACTAGCATATAATGTACTAAATTCCCTTTTTAACATGAAACAGTTTACACATCTACAACAAATTCCCAGTAAATCATATAGCACATAATAGGCCGGAAGCGTACGGCCGAAGCGTCGCGGATATAAATGTTCACTACCGAGGGTCGAACGGCTCGAACCATAGATGCATCTATCATCCCGCTCGCAAATCGAACATGCGACGCGGTTGACATAATAGTAGGGCTATTCCGCTCACGAATCATACATGTGACGCGGGTGCCGCATACATACATAAAATTATCAATTCTTAAGGAATTAACAGAGGTTATTCTTTAAGGCAAGAACTTAAGCAATATAACATGGAACACAACTTCCTAATATTCTCATGCCAATTCAATGATAATAAGAAACTCAAAATACGTTTAGGAATACATGTAAGGCACATATAAGCATGCTCGTGAGTCCTAGAACTACCCAACATAACATAGTAGTAGCTACGTATGGACTCTCGTCACTTCGTGCATGCGTAGCCCCCGCAAATAAGGACATGCAATTATTTATAATCACCTACGCGGAAAATTCCCTCTTACAAGGTTAGAAAGGAGACTCACCTCGTGTCGAATCTATTCCCCGGACCAAGAACGCGCCCAAAAATCCGAACCCTACACCCGAGGACTCAAAACTAGCCAAATGTTATACAAATTCATCAACTTATGCTCAAGGTATGGAAATCCTCCTACTACTAAGTCAAATTCGCCATTCTTGAAGAAATCCTAAATTCCAACCATGGGCTTGCATTCTCGGATTCCAAAAAATTTCGAAGTAAGCACTCACCCATAGCCTAAGGATCACTAATACACGATTTTTGAATGATTTCATAGACAATTCACGGGTAATTTTCTAAATTCTTGAAGGTCCTAGGTTACTACCCAAATTCCTAAATTTTCACTAATTAAGTAGTTAAATTCCACTAAGAATGCATGCATTAACCAACTCTAGGATAGAATCTACTTACCTTTTAGTGGTTGGGTCGTTGAGTCCCTTTCCCAAGCTCTCAAGGTGTTCTAATGGAGGAAGAAATGAAGAAATAATGAAGAATCCCGTATTTAAGAAACACACTGCCTGACAGTGGTTCCGCACCTGCAGTCTCACACCTACGGGCAAGGGCTCGCACCTGCGGAAATGGACGAGGAAGCCTGGGCCCGCAGCTGCCGAGGGGAGACCACACCTGCGGCTCTGCTCCTGTGGAATTCGTACGTGAAAGTATGCCATAAATAAACTGATGAGACCTCGGAAATGAGATGTTACATCCTGCATTTTTGTACGTTCAAGTTTCGTCGCAAGTTATTCGACGTAAGCTCGGGAATGAGATTATAAGTATTATGCTATTTTCAAGAAAGATGTAATTAAATTCATGAAGGTGAGAGGGTAAGAAAATCGATGAAAATGAATTTCGTCAAAGTTTGGCATTTTGAGATAAAATACGGTCCGGGCTATAAATATCCGGTATTTATGGACTAGTGTCATACAAGGTGCCACATGACCATAGTAGTAAGGTGTATGAAGTGTGTTAAAAGTGAGTAGTATTCTAAGTAATTTGTGATAATTCTTAATTATGTGGGTAATTGGTTAATTGTTGGATTACTGGGGAATTTCAAAATTAATTAGGAAATTGGTAATTTATTTAAGACATTTTGGATTGTTTTTTGGATAAGTGTTGAAACCAACATGGTAACCAATAATAAGACCCAGAGAATTACTCTTCAATTAGGTGCTATGTGTCATATTTAAGAGAATTAGTGGCACACAAACCTCAAAGTAAGGGATTACTATACATAAATTAAGAGGAAAAATTCGTAAGCTTGCTAAAGCTCACAGGTGAAGCTCAAAATTTCAAGAATCTCTTTATTCACTATAAGACTTCTAACTCACAAAGGAACATGAATTGGAATTAAGCAAAGTAACGGATTTTGGAAAAAAATTTCATACAAAGTTATACTACATAATAGCAATGGGATTCATAATTCTAAGGGAGCCCGGTATAATCTTACTCAAGAATGTCATACGGATTTTTTTCCTACTTCGATACCCCGTTACTTGTTGTCACAATTAACGTGTATTAGAGGGATTTTTAAGAGAATCGACTCATTTATGTTAAGGCTATCCCTTCTTCTCTTTGGTGTAAAGACCCGTAAAATTTCATGGCTAAAAAAGTAATGCCCAAATAGGTCCCCGTGTTGTTATAATTGTAGAAATTCTTAAAATGGACCTTTTTTGAGTAAAAAGTACCCCGAGACTAAAAGATAACATTTTCCAGAGTTGCACTGTTATGCGACGTTCTATGCAATCGCATAAGAGGTATGCAGACCGCATAGTGGTCGCATACAGGGAAAGTCTGTTGTCCAATTTGAGGACACCTATACGGCCAAAGATGCAATCGCATTTTGACAATGCGGATCGCATAGCTATCGCATTCTTGCACCTCCATTTTTACGAAGGAGGTTATGCGACGCACTATGCGATCGCATAACAGGTATGCGTAACGCATAGTGGTTGCATACCTGGGCAGTCCAGTTTCTTTTTGGCCTATTTGAGGGCCATTTATGTGACAGGAATGGAGACCGCATAGTAGGAATGTGATCGCATTCCTTACCGCATTCCCGCTTCGGGACTTTTAAAATTCTAATTTTTATACCTGAACCCCAGTTCATTAAAATAATTACCCCCTTCTATTTTAACGATTTTCTGAACAAAATAGAGAGAGGGAAGATAGAGCTCTTGAGAGAGAAGGTTTCACCTTCACCCAAAATTGATTTTTCACTATCACTCGGGCCTGGAAGTTATTGAGTAATTGTAATCTTTTTCACTCTAAGAGGTGAATTACCACCCCATTTCCTTTTAATTCTAAGGTTTTGGTTAAAAAGGGTAGAACACATAAATTGATTCTTGGAGATAAAAGCGGATACCTTGCATGCATGTAAGTTAAATTCCCTAATCTAGTAAATGTAAATGAGTTTGGGTAATTATTCACAAAAATGTGGTTAGTAATCTAAGGGGTCACATAGCGTTCGATAAAATACCTAAATGAGTTCGAGTTATGTTTATGGTTCCTAATTCTAAGTGAAATATGTCACATTGTGGAATAGATTGACGGTGCTAGACGGTGCGGTGATTTGTGATGAAAATATTACAGGGGAATTTTGATTCAAGGTATGTATTGCTAACTTTAATCTTTGTAGAGTCGTATTGTTGGTGTACGAGCACTCGGTATGAAATTATTGCTTGATCATATGTGAATTGATTGTCCTGCTGTGTCGAGGTGTAAGATTTCGTTTGTGAATTTCTGAGTTGATTACCATGCTAATTGCGATTGTGAAGGGTGATTCTTTGTGCTTATCCTATCATGTGTAAAGTTATTTAAATGTTAGAATATGTCAATATGGCAGTAAGTGCTACTAAATGAAAGAATGTTAACGTACCCTAATGTGGGAAGGTATCTAATTCATAAGCGCCGAGTGTGGCAAAGGATGAAAAGAAACTATGGATTGATTTAATTGAGTTAATAATGATGGCAACACCATATATGAATTACTATTTGATAAGGATTAGTTTTCCTTGACTTCATATAGTTGTTGGTTGATATGAACTTATGTTATTGATGATGAAAATCAATGTCATAATTGTTGGTTATTGTTGCTATCAAATATGATTGTACGATCAGATCGGGTTGCGCGCCGCAACACGAAGTAATAAAGGTGGAGAGGTAATAAGGGTGAAATGTGATTGTACGGTGGGATCGGGTTGCGCACCGCAACACGAAGTAATAAAGGTGGAGAGGTAATAAGGGACAAATGTGATTGTACGGTGGGATCGGGTTGCGCACCGCAACACGAAGTAATAAGGGTGGAGAGGTAATAAGGGACAAATGTGATTGTACGGTGGGATCGGGTTGCGCACCGCAACACGAAGTAATAAGGGTGGAGAGGTAATAAGGGACAAATGTGATTGTACGGTGGGATCGGGTTGCGCACCGCAACACGAAGTAATAAGGGTGGAGAGGTAATAAGGGACAAATGTGATTGTACGGTGGGATCGGGTTGCGCACCGCAACACGAAGTAATAAGGGTGGAGAGGTAATAAGGGACAAATGTGATTGTACGGTGGGATCGGGTTGCGCACCGCAACACGAAGTAATAAGGGTGGAGAGGTAATAAGGGACAAATGTGATTGTACGGTGGGATCGGGTTGCGCACCGCAACACGAAGTAATAAGGGTGGAGAGGTAATAAGGGACAAATGTGATTGTACGGTGGGATCGGGTTGCGCACCGCAACACGAAGTAATAAGGGTGGAGAGGTAATAAGGGTGAAATGTGAATGTACGGTGGGATCGGGTTGCGCGCCACAACAGATGCTCAATTTAAATGAGTAACTATGGAATCTTCATTTGTTATTTTCTATATATGTATGTGGTACTTGTGTGGTTACCTTGACTATCTTCCAATGGGGTACTGTTTGATTTTACTTAGAATAAACTTTGTTCATACATACTAGTACTATTCAAAGGTACTAACATCCTTTTTGCCGGGGGCGCTACATATTTTATATGGATGTAGATGGTTCTACAGCAGGTAGCTCAGACCTCCAGTAGTTGTGCCTCCCTTCCGTTCCTTCAGCAGATCCGTTGAGCCCCATTTCCTCTCGGGGCCGTGTGTAGTCTATATCATCTCTCTTTGTATATGTTATGTATCCTAAGGTACAGTCGGGGCCTTGTTGCCGACATGTATTGTGAGAACTCTTAGTACACTTAGAGGCTCCGTAAACATGATGTGAGTTGTACATATATGTATTTTTGGCAGTAATTGTGTTTACTATTAATCGTGGTCCGAATCGGAAATTATTGTATGTTTTGTGATTACCAAATGTTGAAAGGATAAAGGATGAAATGAACTCAAATGGTAAATTCATGCTTAAACTCTAAACTTCTAATTCATGTGGAATAATGTATATTGTAAACACGGGGTAACGCGTTGGGCAGGAAAGGCAATATAGGTCCACTTGACCGGGATCATCTGGTTGGGCGCCGGTCCCGTTCCTCGGTTTTGGGGCGTGACGTTTGGCACGATCTATACGACACAAACGAAACGAGCAAATACACCACTTCCATAAATGACTCTATTCATAAAAGTATTAGAGGTTCCTATGTTCTTGAATTCCCATATGTTTTATTATTCTATCGTCTGTTCATGGGTCTTAGAAAGTACGTAAGTTGATAAAGTTTATTTCATGATATTAATCAGAGTTAAAATGGTCTTATGATGTTCCGAGAGATTGTATTAACGTATTTCTCATGCATTGCATTCATTTATACATGTACATTGAGTCATGACCAGACATATATATATATATATATATATATATATATATATATATA